>JAOXJQ010000107.1:5737305-5766120 GCA_025762765.1 Quercus bicolor | reverse complement strand
ATATGCTTGAAAATCATTAAATTTCTCTCACATATATAGATATATTATCAATTTTGCTAGTTTTATAAATTTAATATTTATATTTAGGCTTTAATTAATTATTTAATTAATTATGACGTCATCACGGTTTGATCCCGGTTCGACCTCGGTTCGACCTTAAAAATCTTGAACCTCTCCCTTTAACGGTTCAATGAACGGTCCGAGTCTGAAAACCTTGCATGTAAGATGACCCTTAATCACATGGCTGGCATCAAATATCATATAGATTGATATTTGATTTCAATTTAAAACGTAGTAAGCACAATAAATTATAGTCCAGTATTAATTTTCTGAAGGAATTTTTTTATTACATTTCATGAATTCTATTTTATTAGTTCATCTACCAAAGAATCTTATAGGGGATTTAAAGTTTGATCACTATCTATACTAAAAACTAATTAGTGCCATGATCTAAAGATAAAAAGTAATTATTATAGAGCGGACAGCATAAAGTTGAAATTATATTGTAATTATAAATAAATAAAACATGATGAAATATGGTCAAACTAGCTTCCAATTAAATTTCTTAATGTTTATCAAAAAAAATTTTCTTAACTGTCCTGGGTAGGCTGAACAGAAAGAAGCATGCTAGCCACTGGTTCCAACCTGCTATATGCGGATATAATATTTTTATTACATTTCCTGCCTACTCCATACTCATACTAGCATTCACATGTGGCACAATTTTGTAAGATTTTAATAAAAAATCATGCTACATAATATCTCAATTTGATAAATTATTTATTGAATCATAAGAGATTAACCATAGTTTTCGTTAATTTTTCCAGAAAGATGCTTATCATCGATCTGTTAGGTTCTACTTAATTTCTTCTCACATAGTGAACGAGGACAAACAAATTTCCGTCTTTGTCTCTGCAAGCCCGACCCATCTTAAGTCTACTTTCTTGTGATAGTTTATAGTTGAAGTCCTCGTTAAGGATGACAATGGAGCGGGGTGGGTTCGAAGGATGGGGTCTTCACCTTTGCTTTGTATAGTTTTGTCTTATCCCTTTTCCGCCCTGCCCCACATGACAAGAAAAATTTTCTTACCCCATCCCTACTCCTTGGGGTCCTACAAAGTCCTACCTCATCCTGTAAAACTCTACTTCTCGTTAATTTGTCCACAACTATTACAATTATTTTTAATAAAACCTGTTTGGTTAATAAAAATATACTTGAAATTACAAATAAATTTATCTCATAAAATCAAACTAATTTTTAGCAAAACTTGAATAATATTATTAAAGTGTTTAACAAAACAATATCACAACCAAAAAAAAAAAAAAATCTCATAATACAAAATCAATGATTCAATAGTATATAAATTGATTAAAATAAAGACAAAAGAAAATGTTAAAATCAATACCTTATTTCCAACCTTGCTAGAGGAAAAAAAGAGGCAGAAATAGGTAGAATAAAATAGGCTGATAATATGTTAGTTTAAATAGTAGAGTTTTAGGGTATGAAATTTTTTACAATTTTAACCCTTATCAATGCGGGGTGGGACAGGTTGGGTCTAAAAAGCTTAAACCCATCCCCGTCCCACCCTGTGGTATAGGGTTAAATCTCACCTAATCCCCGCCCCAACACCTTTTTGGGGCGGGGCAAAATTGTCATCCCTAGTCCTCATCATATCTGTATTTCTTTCTTTTCTTCCTTTTTTAAGGGTTTGAAATATTATTACTAGTTACGTTTGTCCTCATTTTTAACCCCTGCAGGGGTGTAATGTTTGACCCAATCCATGAACACGACACGAACATGACATGGGTTTTTGCTTGTTAGGGTTGGGTCTTAGCGGGTTTGGGTCATAAACGAGTCGACCTGAAAGCGACATAATAAGACACGTGTCATAAGTGGGTTAACCCGCATGACCTTCAACAAACACATTTGACACACCAATTTATTTATGTCAACAAAAAATGAATTATTTAACACAACCCGTTTAATTCATATAACAAATAAATATTCATTTTATTTTAGGTTTCTCAAATATCGTTTATATTCAACATATATTTTAAACTTAAAGGAAAATGGAGCAATTACAAAAACTTATAAGTGATATAGTTGTAAATTGAAACTTTCTCTAGTCATGATCAGTCTATTGTTTGCACAAACTCTTCAATATTGATACTGAACATTTAGCGAGTTCTTTGGATATTATATTTTTGTTGATCTATGTTATTTTGAATTTGAGTTGAAGACTTGAAGTGTACGCTTTACTTTTAAGATGTAAAGAACTTATTTTTGTATGGATATTATATTTTATTTTAAGCAGGTTGAAATGGGTTGTGTCACATTTGTGTCAGCCCAACCTAACCCATTTATTGAGCATGTCAAGTGGGTTGGTTCGTGTCAAACCCGCTTCATTAATAGGTCAGGTTAAGGTTGAAGAGTCATGACATGATTATTAAATGGGTTAGGCTCAGATTGAGACATTTAGTTGAATACTCCTACCTCGACACGACAGAATCCAACATGCTAATAGCCCAAACACTTTGTGCTAAGGGAGGTAGCAAGTACCAACTAGCCTAAAATGTGTGGCAGTGTCCTTATAATATCCTTGAAGTAGACGAATAACTGCAAGTTGGCAACATAAAGTATAAAATATGAATTGCCAATTAATTATTGAATGAGTTTTTAAATCGGGAGTGGTTAGAGGCTACTATAGTTACATCTAGGTGAAGAATGAAGCCACATTAATTTTGCTAGAAAGATACTTATAATCTATTAGGTTCTACTTAGCATTCATTTGGGATTAGCTGAAAAATTTAGCTTATCTACATTTTTAGATTATTTTTGCTACTATTCATGGGGTCCTATTACATTTTTTTATACTATTCATAGGTCTCACGGTACTATTCAGCTTATTTTTTAACCTACTTTCTACACTTTCAACAAAAGTTTTAGTTTCAGTTAAATAAGCTGTTCCTAAGAGGACACTTAATTTCTTGGGGGAAATTATATTCTACCACTTTAAATTATGCACCAGGTTATGCTTTGCATCCTAAACTATCACACTTTGCACCCTGATGTTACTTTTACGGTTATGTTTAACGGAATGCTATTTCATTTGACAAACACATGCATCTTGCTTAAGTGGAACAAACTTAAAATACTAAAACACCTTACTTTAAAATCAATTAAAACAAAACCCAATTTTCTTCACATCTCTCTCCCTCTCTCTCCTGCGTGCAGCCTCTTCCCCAAATGAAAACCTTCTTAAATCACTTTCTTAGTCTCTTGCTTATCACACTCTCTCACTCTCTCGTTTATCATACTCTCTCACTCTCTCGCTTTTCACCCAAAAGAAAAAAAAATAAAAAAGAAAAAAAAATTGAAACCTCTATTTTTACTGAGTTTTGTACTGCTGGTGAGGTCTAGTTTGTAACTTGAACCGTTCGTATATGACCTGAATTATTACTGCCTGTAGCATGGTAGAATGGGATAACCTTTTATTATAACTGTTTATGATTTATCCATGGAAGAGTCTACCCAATGTTGTCAAAGTTACTATGAAGTTTAACTCCTAATATACTGAAAATATTATGCCAATGAAATGATTTGTGAAATTCTCAATATACTACATGAAAGCATATCTGAGCATGTAATGCCATGTTACTTTATATTTGGTTAGGGAAAATGAAAACCAGCTTAAGGATTGAATTTGTTCATTTTTCTTCTCTTCCGGTTTTCCCTGATATATGTTTCATTTTTGCTGCCTTTATTTTTTCCTATTTTAAGGATAGATGGGCTTCAACTTTGTCCCGCATTGCCCATTTTGGAAAATTGGATCTAGCCATTTGCCAACTGGTGTTTTGCAGCAGTAAAGTGTCAGCGAAGGCCAAAAACATTCAGGTATAATTTTTTTGGGTGAAAAACGAGTGGCTAAGAGAGTGATTTAAGAAGGTACCAATTTGGGATGGAGTAGAAGCAATTTTCGAATTGGGGATTTAGGGTTTATAAAAATCTAGATTTGGGGAAGAAGCTGCACACAGGAGAGAGAGGGAGATAGATGTGAAAAAAATTGGATTTTGTTTTAATTGATTTTGAAGTAGGGTGTTTTAGTCATTTAAGTTTGATCCACCTAAGCAAGATGCATGTGTTTGTCATGTGTAGTTGCATTCCATTAAACATAATAGTAAGAACACATTTGGTAAGCTGTAACAGTAATTACATAGGAATAAGAGTAGATATTACAAAGAATAAAAGATGTTGTAACGTAATATTTATTACTATTTATTTGTTTGGTGAAAACATAATAATAGAACCTTAGAGACAATGGAATGAAAGTAATTTTTTTTCAAAATTAAGATATATTTTAGGAAATATTTTACTTTTATTTATTTTTATTTTTTATACAAGATATAAATCTTATTCTAGCCCTAATGTAAGTGTATATGTGTGTGAAACTCCCTTCTAGAGACTTGAACTCCGGTCTTTGCTCCCCACACCCTACAAGTACTTATATTTGTGGAGTGATCATCGCACAAAGGGTGTTTATTGAGTACTTACAGAGTACCATAAATGTCTATTCCTCCATCTCACATAATTGTGGGTTCCACTAATTAAATTTATGGTGGGACCCACAATTTATGTGAAAGACATTTATAGTACTTTCAGAGTATTCAATAATTTTCCTTATATTTCCTAGAAAATAATATTTTATAAATTTGAAAGAGAGATTAGTTATTTTTTTAAATTTTCATAATTGCTATGTGCATATGAAAAGTTTGTTTATTTGAAAATATATTAATTTTAGAAATTAATACACCTATGAAGGAATTGCTATTACAATCTTTGTAGAGATGAATAGTTATTTCTTATTTTAAATAATAGTTATTTATAAGGTATGACTATTTTATGTAATAAAAACACAAATAAATTATTATTATTTTTTTGGTTAAGCAAAAAATCTAGAAATAACTATTGAATTGCTAAATCATAGGAATAACTATTATATTGCAATACAAAGTATAACTTAATACATAATTTAAAATGATAAATAGTTTAGAATGATTAATAGTAATTTTTCCCCTTCACAATTCTCACACAGTGAACCTGGACAAGCAAATTTACGTGTCTGGCTCCACAAGCTAGCGTTGGACAACTTATCTTTCACTTTCCATTTTTGCCCCCTCTTTGTGTTGGACAACTCATCTCTCTTTTTCCATTTATTCTATTGTTTTTTTGTCCAATTCTTTTTTGTCTTTTTGTGTTTGTTATTTTCCACTTTTCATATACTCTCTCTCTCACTCTCTCTCTCCATTCTGACTTTTATTTTTTTAACGTTGAACTTTATTCTTCCTTGTTTGTTTGCTTTCTATTTTTTGTTGGTTTAGTGCCCATCTCATCCCTGTGCTCCTTTTTTATTTATTTATTTATTTTTAATTTTTAATTTTTTATTGTTTTATAATAAAAAATGTAATAAATATAATAATAAAGAGGAAAAAAATAATATAATAGATCTAATGTTTTAATTTTTGTTTCTAAAAAAAGTTTTAATTTTTACAAAATATTATGTTATTAATTTTAATTGATAAATAATTAATATTTTATTACAAAGATATGCATTTTTTAATTATAAATAATGAATTAAGAACATAATAGTAAATTTAGTCGAATCAAATTTTCCATTCCTGTACTTTTTCACTCCTCTAGCTAAACACAAATGAGAGAAAATAAAATATTCTTTTTCCTCTTATTTTTCCATCAATTTTCATTTTCTATTCTTCCATTTTTTCACTTAACTAAATAGGGAAAATTATTAGATACTCCCGGAGTACCATAAATGCGTATTTTTCCCTCTCACATAAATATGAATTCCACCATGAATTTAATTATTAGGACCTACCATTCATATAAGAGAAGAGAGTATACATTTATGGTACTCCAGGAGTATACAATAATTTTCCACTAAATGGACCCCAAGTCTACTTTCTTTTGATAGTTCATAGTTGATGTCCTCATCATATCTCCATTTTTTTGCTTTTATTTTTATTTTTTTAAGGGTTAGAAACATTATTAGCTATTACTAGTTAAGTTGTCCCCAGTTCAAACTCCACATGCACTTTGTGCTAGGGAAGGTTCCAAGTAGCCTAAAAAGTGTAGTGCTTCTTCATCATATCCTTGAAGTAGACAAATAATTGCAAATTGGCAATAAAAAACATGGATTATGGATTGCCAACTATGGCATGAGGTCTTAGATAGGGACTACTAGGAGGAAATGAAGGCGCATTACCTCCTCCTAATTATTTATTTTAATACCCTTCTCTCTCTCTCTCTCTCTCTCTATATATATATAGAGATAAGAGTAAATTTAGTCAAATCAAAATTTTCCATTCTTGCACTTTTTCACTCCTCTAGCCAAACACAAATAAGAGAATAAAATATTTTTTATTCTCTTATTTTTCCATCAACTTTTCATTTTCTATTCTTCCACTTTTTCAACCCTCAACTAAATGGACCCCAAATCTACTTTCTTTTGATAGTTCATAGTTGATGTCCTCATCATATCTCCCTTTTTTCGTTTTTATTTTTATTTTTTTAAGGGTTAGAAACATTATTAGTTATTACTAGTTAAGTTGCCCCCAGTTCAAACTCCCCATGCACTTTGTGCTAGGGAAGTTCCAACTAGCCTAAAAAGTGTAGTGTTTGTTCATCATATCCTTAAAGTAGACAAATAATTGAAAATTGGCAATAAAAAACATGGATTATGGATTGCCAACTATGGATTGAGGTCTTAGATAGGGACTACTAGGAGGAAATGAAGACGCGTTACCTCTCCTAATTATTTATTTTAATACCTCTCTCTTAAAGTAGACAAATAATTGCAAATTGGCAATAAAAAACATGGATTATGGATTGCCAACTATGGAATGAGGTCTTAGATAGGGACTACTGGGAGGAAATGAAGGCGCATAACCTCTCCTAATTATTTATTTTAATACCTCTCTCTGAAAGTAGACAAATAATTGCAGATTGGCAATAAAAAACATGGATTATGGATTGCCAACTATGGAATGAGGTCTTAGATAGGGACTACTAGGAGGAAATGAAGGCGCATAACCTCCTCCTAATTATTTATTTTAATACCTCTCTCTCTTTCTCTCTCTCTCTCTCTCTCTCTCTATATATATATATATATATATATATGTGGATTGGGAAATTATTTTTTGACACTTATTAATTTATACACTCTATATATAATGTTTATACTTTCACACTAGAATATTCTCATTTAATATAAAAAGAAACATGATATGTATATGGAAAGTGTATAATATAAAGAGAGTGTGAAACCATCAATGTCAAAGCACAAAATGAGATTATTTTCATTTTCTACTGTCGTTTCCTGAGTTGAATACTTGTGGTAAACAATTTTGGGGTGATTTTGTACAAATAAACGAATATATGTATGGGTCAGTTAATGTACGGAAAATTTTTAGCCATTTGAAATCGTGTCGTGTCTTTCATGTAAAAAAAATCCTGCTACTAGTACTTGGGAGTTGGGGGTCGTTCGACATAATCATGAGAGAGTAATGGCCAAGTCATAGTAGCTAAGCTTTTTTTTTCTTTTTTTTCTTTTTTTTTTGAGAAACTATAGTAGCTAAGCTTGACAACGTTCATGCATATATTAGTACTGAGATACCATTATTATGAGCGTAAATGGGGACCCAACATTACTCAGTTGTGGAAGCATTTTCTTGCTTGGACAGTTAGGTCATAGTCTTGATACCTTTGAACGTGGGAAGGGATAAGCTAGCTTAAAAAAATTTTAAAAATTAAAGTAAGGTTTTCTAATCTATTTATAAGAAAACTATAAACTTTCACTAAATAGAAAGCGACATCATATCATGACGAGAAAGTTGTGTTAAAAAATAAACGATTCTCTTTAAATTGGGTTGTTGTACCGTCTTGTATAGCTAAATAACAAAATAAGTGGAGTTTTTGGAGAGGGGGTAGGCATGTTTTTCTTTTTTTGATTGGGGGAAGGCATGTTATGATTTGATGCGTTGAACATGGGAAGGGATAACAATCTGTCTAGTCAAGTTTTCTCTTTGCATTTTGGTCCGAAACAAAACTACTGGTAGTAAGTAGGAAAGGTGTATTCCATTCTATAACTTCTTGCAAATTGAATAAGAAAAGGGTATAGATACAAATTATTTTACAATATTTTTAGAAAATGTTGATGTGTCAAAATTTTTATTGATTTTCATCTAAGTTCACAATTAATATCATTTTTTCATTTATCAATAATCACTCATTACATCAGTAATTTGTAAAAATTTTTATAAAATAATTTATATCTTTAGCATTATTCTTCATTCCATTTTACTTAAACTTCTAAATAAGGAAATAAATTTTTTATTCCCTTCGTTAAAACCCCTCAACATAAAAATGTAAAAAATATTTCTCTCTCCAAAAAAAAAAAGAAGAAGAATTCTTTTCATTACTATTACTTTCTATTTCAGTCTTTTCCCTCCCCTGAAACAAGCCGACAGGAAAACTATGACACCAAACTGAGATCTAACAAGTAGTACCCACCCAACTTCTATTGGGAAGGGCCCATTTCGCATTTATTAAGTCAATAAACATCTACCACCAAGGACCAGCTCAACAAAGGATTGGAGATTAAATGCAATTGTTAAAAGCAATTGCACCATATAATCACAACACTTTCTTCACAATTTTTTTTTTACATTTTTTACTTTAATTCTTTTTTTTTAATATTTTTTTATTTAATGATTGAGATTCAAAGATACTTTTTGTAACTTTCAATTTCAACGGTTCATTACCATTACATCCGGTACAATACTTAATCCCTCGTGCTTTTATTTTACTTCATAATTAAGACATCCTCCTTTTTATTATAAAAAACAAAAAAAAAAAAAAAAACAAAACAAAAAAATCAAACAATCGAGGTTATGTATGGTATAGGTATCGTGTGACAGAAGGTAACTTTTTGTGATAGGTCATTACATTGCTGTGAGATTGTAGAAGGCAAAGGGGCCCATAGCCCGAGCTATGGTACAAGGTGTCCAAGAAATTAAATTATTAAGTACTACATTTGCTAAATTATATCTTTCCAAAAAAAAAAAAAGTATTTCTTATATATTAAATATTAGTCACTAATTCGTGCGATGTACAAAAAAGTTCAGTATTTTTACTTTTATATATTACAAATAAATAAAATGTCAATGAATTTCAAATTAATCATGATATAAATATATAATATGATATATGTTATCTCTAGCTTGACACATTGTTGCAATTCACAATTAGGACATATGAACAAATAAAATAAGGGTTGATAGTAACCTGAGAGTTACTGTTGGTTTATATAACAATTTGCATGTTTAATTTGCAACAATTTCAACTAAAACTGACGAGTATCAAGTGGAGGTCGTCTAGCTCAAAGATGACCATAGCCACATCCAAGCCGGGGACAAGAGTAAGGGCAAGACCTTGTCATCATAACTCGTCCTTATAGACGAGAAAGGCTAGCATTCATTGAAGGCATAAATAAATGCTATTAGGACAGCTGACAAGCAATGAGTGCACCGGAATGGTTACAAGAGCAATGATGGCCCAACGGTCATCCGTTACACCTTAAATAGAATCATTATTGTCAATTAATGCTAGGTTTCTCTCAGGAGAAAAACGCTCAGAGCAGCATTAATAGACATAACTACACCAACTCGAAGCAAACTATAAAAAGGGAATGGAACTCAGGTAAGAGAGATATGAAAAACTGGAGATACACTTGTGAGAGAATTCTTTGGAGAGCCTTTTAGCTGATTTTAGCATCAGAGCATTCTCAACTGGCACCACGTCGGTGAAACCTCCTTTGCCTTTCTTTTCTTGACAACAGGTACCGGAGATCGTCTATCAACACTGACGAGGTCAATTCTCAGCTTCATCAGTTTGGCATTGTCTGTGGGAACACGAGTTGATTATTTTTAAAACCATTGTGCTCCTACCGATAAAGCTCTTGTTGCTTGATGGACTCCGCACCAGCACCACCCCCAGATCCTGTGGTGATGGCTCAACAGACCCAGCTCTAACAGCAAATGTACAAGAGTTAATGAAACAAAATGAAGAACTGAAACGCCGAGCCCGTCCAAAAGGCAGCAATAATTCACACCATTGACGTAGTTAAAGCAAACATGATGAGTAAGTTAGTAGCCCTGAAAACAGTAAGGGAAAGGATACATTAGACTATATTAGGTAGACCACGCATGACAACGATCACTTGATGAAGAGCTTACAAAGGGAACTTGATGAAGTGAAGAATGCCATGAAGGGGAAAATGGCAATAAACCTTGATGGTATGCTTAAACGAACAGATTCACCTTTTACAGCTAGTGTTTTGGAGTGCCCCTTGCCTCCGAAGTTTCATTTGCCGTAGTTGGAATTCTATGACAGCACAAAGGACCCTCTCGACCACATAGGGGCCCTCAAGACTATCTTGAATCTCCAACAGACCCTGGATGAAGTTTTTTGCAGGTCTTTCCCGGCCACCCTAAGAGGGGCTGCTAGGGTATTGTTCAGTAAGCTGCCAGTGTCTTCAATAGCAAATTTTGAACAGCTTAGTGACTCATTTGTTTGCCATTTCATTGGGAGGAAGCATCATAAAAGGCCAACCTTTTACTTGCTAACAATAAGGTAGCACGAAAGGGAAAGCCCGTTAGGACATATATGAATCATGTTAAGAACATATGTCAATATAGAATTGGCTAATCCTTTGATAAAACGCACTTTACTTATAATTGGGTAGATCTAGGATGTGTTTAATGCTTCAAGGAACAAGGTTTCAAGTTCAAGTGTTAAAGCCATGCAAATTTGTCCATGAATCAAGTGAAGAAGTGCCAGATTTTAAAGCTTAATAGCTAGCTAGACAAATAGCATCTATCGAGGTTTAAAAGGTAGCCTTTTCCCGATGCTTGATAGCTGCTCGATAAATACCCTATCTATCGAGATTTAAGAAAATCAGTTTTTTCAGATATGATTTCAATCCAATCCGTGTATACATATTTGGGCTTTCTTTTCTCACAACCTTAAACATATATAAAGATTATTTTAAGGGTCATCACAGATGATGCACTTGAATGAAAAGGTTTTTCGCTAGCATATTGTGAACCAGAGACATATACACTAGTTTATCTTCCTTTTCAAGAAGCTACTGTGTTTGTACACCATTGGATTTTGTAACTAAGGAGCTTCGTGATCTTAATTGTGTGATGAACTGAATAACTTTGCAGCCAAAATTCTTCTCAAGTTGGTGTTAGTCACATACTGGGATTCGTGCAAAGGATTAAGCCGTGTATTGGGATCCGTGCATTGATTGGTTAGTCACGTGCTGAGAGCCATGTATTAAAATGAGAGATTGTCACTACAGAACAAATTCAATTGGGCATTAGGGTAAGGGTTCAACTGTAGGTTGGTATAAACTATTGGGATTCCTTTACTTGTAACCGCTTGTTATGATAATAGTGGATTCTTGGGAGTGGTGACATTAAATTCACCCTGTGGGATTTTACCTCGGTGGTTTTCTCTAGTTGTAAACAAATCACCCTTGTCAAATTTATTTTCTGCTGCATTTAGTTTAATTGGTAATTTGTTTAGGCTACCACACTATTGCATGTTAATTGGATCAATTAATTAACTTGGCTAATTATTTAGCTAATTCATCACAAGGGGTCAATACTTCTTGGCCTATCAAGTGGTATTAGAGTAGGCACACTTCAATTAGGGTTAATCTTTGTTGTGTGATCCATTGACCCCTGTTTTGTCATGGATAAAGGACAGTCTCTTATTATCCCTCTCTTATTTGATGGCACTAACTATGCATACTAGAAAATACGCATGAGAGCTTTCTTACAGTCATTAGATGAGAAAGTGTGGCAAGCTGTGAAGATAGGCTGGACTAAGCCAAAGGAAGTGCTGGCCGATTGGGATGATGCTAAGATTAAGGCGGCTAATTTTAACAACAGGGCATTAAATTATTTATTCAGTGTGGTCATGGATAAGGAGTTGAAGAAGATATCTTCCACTGAAACTACAAAGGAAGCATGGACCATCCTACAGACAACATATGAAGGAACCAAGGTTGTCAAGGATTTAAAATTTTAGAGGCTTACCACGAGCTGTGAAAAGATGGACGAGGATAAGTCATTTGATGAGTTCTTTGCCAAGCTCAAAGACATAGTGAACTCAACCTTTAATCTTGAGGAAACCATTCTCGAACCCAAGATTGTTAGAAAGGTACTAAGATCTCTACCTAAGAGATTTCATGCCAAGATCACCACTATTGAGGAATCAAAGGACATTGATCAAATTCCTTTGATAGAGCTGGTTAGCAACTTGCAGACCTATGAGTTGGGTTTGTCTAGGATTGGGAAATCAAGTAAGAGTAAAAGTATGACACTGAAGGCCAAAAGTAGTGATACTGATGAGTCTTCTAATGATGAAGATTCTAAAATGAGATCCTATATCAATAGGTACTTCAAAAAGTTCATGAAGAATGCCAATGGTAAAGGATTTGAAAAATACCGCAAGCAGTCCAGTTTGTCTCAGCTCAAGAGGCAAGACAAAGGGAAGAAGGATGCTAGGGATGGTGGTTAGTACACTGTTCCCTCAGGACCAAAGTGCTTTGGGTGTCAAGGCTTCAGTCACATGAAGCAAGAGAGTCCTACGTATCTTAGGACCATTAGGAAAAGAAAGGCACTTACTGCTACCTTAAGCGACACTGAGCCTGAGGATGACTTAGATAATGAGGATGATGGAATCCTAAATGCCTTCACTACCATAGTGAATCCTATTGAGGGGATTGATGAAGAAGAGGACTTGGGGGAGTCTAAGTTCGAAAAGATGGATGAGCAGGATGACATCCACATAGCTTGTGTAAAGTTATACAAGGTCTTGGAAAAGTATGAGAAGTTGTATAGGTTGGCCACCAAGAAGCTCAATGATGTGGAGCTTGAACAAGAAGAAATCTCCATGAAGTTTGATGAAGCCAATTAGACTATTGGAGCATTGAGATTTGAGAATAATTTCTTGGTTGAGAAGACTAAGAAGCTTGAAGTGGAGTTGTTTCAAGTCAGAGCTCAGTTGGAGAGGATTTTAAGTGCAAAGCTTGACGAGATGCTTAGCTTTTAGAAATTTTCTCTTGATTGAACCGGTTTAGGGTATGATTTCTCTTTTCCTAATATTGCCACTACTGTTTTTGTTTCACCTGCTAATAATGTTGAATCTAAGAACAATGATGTCAAAATTGTGTTAGCTAGTGAGAACATAGACAAGTATAAATCTATCTTAAGAGCACCCCTTAAACTCGATAAGAAAGAGACTAAAAACCCTAGGGCTAAGAAAGGAAATACTCAAAAGGCGAAACAGAAGAAGCAGTATCTCTATCATTGCTTTGGAATGACTGGACATACTCGATCTAATTGTTATAAGTGGTTAGCCGCTCAACAGAGCAACTGTATGATTAGGAAACCAGGATCAGTTTCCTTCCTCTTTTGCTCCTCTTGGAGATCTTCTCATAGCCCTTATGTTTCTTTCAAAATTGAATGGTTTCAATTCTTCCCCCTCACCGCCGGATCAAGGCTTTGCAAAACGGAAGGGTTCCTCCAAAGTGTGGAAAGAAAAAGGCTTCAAGTGATTTAGTCACTTTCTCTCTCTCTCTCTCTCCCCTTTTCTTGTTTTTAAGTATGCATTACTTGTGTGTTTTGCTTTCTTATTTTGAGTCTGTCTAGCTTTATGCTTTGCTTTGTTTAACATGTATTTGTTTGTTTATTTTCAGTTTTCCTTTGTTTTTTTTTTTTTTTTTCATAAAAAAAAAATTGAAAAATATAAAAATAGTGTGTGTTTTGTGTACATTAGTACTTGTGTACCTTGAATGGCCATTGAAACAAAGTTTTCTAAACTTCATATCTTTTGTAACTTAGATGAGCATCTCTATGCACAACTAAGCAAGTGAGCATTGTGACTTGTGTTTGTGATGAGTAAGATTAAGTAATCTCTTGTACTTAACACTCGTATCACTCTTTTTGACGGGAATGACTAGAAAGTTCTAAGAGAAAGGCATAAATAATCATCTTACCACTGTTACCCACCAATCATGAAATAACATCTATATGCTTTGGCATAGCAAAAGTGTAATGTCAAAAGCTTAACATCATTGGGTATTTCTTTTCTCTCTCTTATATGCCCATGCATGATATGCTTAATAAAAGAAAAAATGCAAAGAAAAATAAAAAGCAAAAAGAATCAAAATGCTTTATGTATGATTGCAAGTGTGTCTTCTAGGAGATGTGGGAGTTATAGGATGTACCTCAAAGGTGATAGTTCCCATCAAGCAGTTATGATTGTGTGTGAGTTAAATTGATTTTCTCATATCACAAATCGTTATAACATGTATACACTTATGCAATCTTGTGATGTTTTTCACACATAACACGCAATATTCTTTGCTACCTTTGATACATATGCAGGTACAATGTGATTTGCCTATTACAAGAAATACATGTGTTAATGTATGCTCACTAAATTGTCTTGACTTGTTTTTGAAATATAAAATTGGTTATACTTGTTTAGTGTGTGTGTTTTTAGATCTAAATACTTGACATTTTTCTTCATGAGAAATGTTTTTGAGAGCTTAAAATGATGTTTGGATCTTTGGTTGAGTAGCATGCTTGATTGCATTTATGTCTATGTTTTTCTCCTCTTTGAAAAACTGTTTTTAAGCAATCTCGATAGCTTCTCGATACCTCTTGATAGCTAGGCTATTTATCGAGCCTCTTGAGCTTTCTTTCTTGATAGAAGTTAATGCAATCTCGATCCATTGAGCTTTCTAGACTTTGTCTCAATAGCTTCTCGATCCATTGAGAAAGTTTCAGTCTCTTCGATAGATTCTCGATAGCTTCTCAATCCATCGAGTCATTTTTGCTATGGACACCTCTTGATAGCTTCTCGATAGCACCTTCTGGGAAATTTTAATTCTTGACACCTTTCGATCCATCGAGAAACGAGGATTTCTATATAAAGGGTTAGTGTGATTTTCTCTCATTTTTCCCCAATCTCTTTCAATAGAAACTCTCTCTCCCAAACACCTCAAACTAAACCTCTTCACATTCCCCACTTGATTTTCAGCCTAAATCAAGTTTTCTTCATCTGGTAAGATGTCATTTCTCTCATCTTATCATGCATTTCATCTCTTTTGACCTAACTTTTGGGGTTTTAGATAAACTTAGGGGTTTTTAAAAATTGTTGAGGTTTTGTAAAGTTTTTGGGATGAGTTTTTGTTCAAATGATTTTAAATCATCATGTACTGCATTACATTTGTATTTTAACAATGATTCATGCATTTTTAGATGTGTGCTTAATATGTTGAAATGATGTGTGCTGGTAGTATTGGATTGGGCTAAGCCCATGATACTTTTACTTTTGCATGTCACATGTTCATGCATTTTTCATGCTTATATACATTCATTTATCTCTATTTTTTGATATTGATCTATGTTGGTGCTTTTCTGCGTCTCTCTCTCTCTCTCCTTCTTCGGTTAGTTTGCTCTATGGCACCTAAAAAGAGCAAGTCTACTCCGTCTCAGAACCCTCTTCATTCTGGGGCTTCTTCCTTTGATTCTACCCCCTCACATGTCAGGTTTAGTGATGATAAATCCTGTAAGGACTTTTCAGAGAACTTTTCACGATGCGGCATTCATTCGGAATGCCAAGTCATTTTATCGGAATTTTCTGATACTGACCTTCCCACTATCTTCTACAGTAGGGGTTGGGAGTCACTGTGTGACCTCCTGATCACTTATCCCTTCATGATCATACAAGAGTTTTACTCCAATATGTATGGATTTGACTATTCTGTACCTCTTTTTATCACTCGCGTTCGAGGTATGCACTTCGTAGTCACTTTGGATATTGTATCCAAGGTGCTACATGTTCCTAGGGTAGTGCATCTTGACTACCTTGGCCGTGATTGTCTTAAGACTGTGTCTAAAGACGAACTCTTGTCTCTCTTCTGTGAGACACCTTCATCTTGGGGTAAACATCAAAACACCCTTTGCTCGGCCTTTGTTAAAGGTCCGAGGTTCCTGAATATGGTGATGACATTTGTTCTTTATCCCTTTTCTCACTATAATTCTATCACAGAGCCTCATGCTCGATTTTTGTTATCCCTACTTGAGGGACTTACTATAGATTTTCCCTCTCACTTCATGCTCCTCCTTATGGATGTCTATAAGGATTCGATGAGCCGTGATAAGCTCAAATTCCTTTCGGCTATCATGCGGATTCTCCACCATTTTTTTTCTCCTATCCTAAGTCTATACACTTCTCTCCTATGTGTGCCATAGACATAGTGACCATTCGATGGAGTGAGGCCTAGCTTTGATCGAAGCGGCCATGGACCGAGACAGCAATTCCTCCTGCTTCTCTCGCTCCTTCATCTTTTGTGGGTGGAGTGACTCTCGAGGCCATCATGGCATAGCTTGTGCGCATGGCTGCTCGCCTTGAAACTTTTAGTGATGAGTTATGTTAGGTGAACATTAGCGTTGGTTGTATCACATGACGACAAGCTGTCAATGGTGGTTTCACTACTTCTTCTTCTCCATCTCCTCCAGCTTCAGAGGATGAGAGTGATGATGGCTCCGGTAGTGATGATGCTGATCAGGACGATGGTACGATTCTCTTCTAGTTAGAACGAGATGACTGCTTGAGTTACTTGCCCTCTGTCATTCATGACAAAAAGGGGGAAGAGTTTTGGGTATGAGAGTAGTCATGTTGTTAGGGGGACAGTTAGTATTGGAGATAGGTATTTTTGTAAGGGGGAGTGTTTATATTTTTTGAGGGATGTAGTGAGGGTATTATGTATTTTCTTTTCTTTCTTTTACATTTTACCTCATGTATACCGGTCTTGTGACCATTTGACATACGTTGTACTTATCTTTTGATATATATATATATATATATATATATATATATATATATGTTGATGTATGTTTATTCACCTATCTCTTCATGTGTTGTTTCTTTTCTTTCTTTATGCACATGCTTGTTATTAATTCTGTGCAATCTTTTATATTTCTGTTTCATACTAAGATACCGTGATGAGTTTTGTTTAAAGTGTTTTAGAAATATAGGTTGTCAAAGTCTTCCTTGCCATGAACTCTCTTCTTGCAAAGATTTTCAAGAGTTGTTAGGATAGATTTCATTGTATTCAACAAGTGATTATGAGTTGAGTGATTTATGACTTCTCTCATGTGTTCATTTGTTTGTTGTTGTTTTGTCACGGATTGCCAAATAGGGAGATTGTTAGGACATATGTAAATTATGTTAGGAACATATGTCAATATAGAATTCGCTAATCCTTTGACAAAACACACTTTACTTATAATTGGGTAGATCTAGGATGTGTTTAATACTTCAAGGAACAATATTTCAAGTTCAAGTGTTAAAGCCATGCAAATTTGTCCAAGAATCAAGTGAAGAAGCGCTGGATTTTAAAGCTTGACAGCTAGCTCAACAGATAGCATCTATCGAGGTTTAAAAGGTAGCCTTTGCCCAATGCTCGACAACTGCTTGATAGATATCCTATTTATTGAGATTTAAGAAAATCAGTTTTTTATTTCTGATTTCACTCCAATATGTGTATACATGTTTTGGCTTTCTTTTCTCATAACCCTAAACATATATAAGGATTATTTTAAGGGCCGTCACAGATGATGCACTTGAATGAAAAGGTTTTTCGCAAGCATATTGTGAACGAGAGACATATGCCCTAGTTCATCTTCCTCTTTAAGAAGCCGCTACATTTGTACGCCGTTGGGTTTTGTAACCAAGGAGCTTTGTGATCTTCATTGTGTGATGAACTGAAGAACTTTGTAGCCAACATCCTTCTCAAGTTGGTGTTAGTCATGCACTGAGATTTGTGCAAAGGAGTAAGCTGTGTATTGTGATCTGCGCATCGATTGGTTAGTCATATACTGGGAGCCGTGTATTAAAAGGAGAGATTATCACTACAAAATATGTCCAATTGGGTATTGGGGTAAGGGTTCAACTGTTGGTTGGTATAAGATACTGTGATTCATTTACTTGAAACTGCTTGTTGTGATAATAGTGGATTCTCGGGAGTGGTGACCTTAAATTCACCTGGTGGGGTTTTGTCTCGGTGGTTTTCCCCATTTGTAAATAAATCACCCGTGATAAATTTATTTTCCACTGCATTTAGTTTAATTGGTGATTTGTTTGTGCTATCACGCTATTGCATGTTAATTGGATTAATTAATCAACTTGGCTAATTAATTGGTTAATTCATCACAACAAGTCAATACTTCTTGGTCTATCAAAGCCTAAGGGATTATGTGAAATGTTTCAACAAGGTTATGCTGGAAATTGATGAAGCTAATGACCAAGTGATAATGACGACCTTCCAAACTGGACTCAACAACCCCAATCTCATCTTTTCATTGGGGAAGATGTTGCCAACCTCTATGACGGATCTCCTGTTCAAAGCCCAGAAGTACACAAATGGAGAGGATGCCTTTACTGTGAAGGTGCTACTAGGAAAACAGAAGAAGGAAAAACCTGGTGATTCCTAAGGAAAGAAGAAGGATCGTAAAGACTCATATTTAGAAACTAAAGCCAGCAAGAGCATTTCTGACAGCTTGAAGAAGAAGATGAACTCTACCCCATTAGTGATGCCCGCAGACAAAATCCTGATGCAAATTAAGGACAAACCAGGCCTAAAATGGCCCAAATCGCTAAGCACGTCCTCCAGGAAGCGTGACCCGAAGAAGATTTTCACAAGGATCACGGCCATTATGCTAATGAATGTCGTGATCTGAAAGAATAGATAGAAGAATTAATTCAATGGGGAAAACTCCAAAATTTCATCAAGAGGGACCACCATCCCCGAGTAAGGGCTGACGACAAGCCTCATGACGATACCAAGGATGATGGACGGGATCATCCAAAGCAAGTTGTTAGGGAGATATGAATGATAACAGGGGGACCCCTATTGAAAGGGTATATAAGTCTTTGAAGAAGACTTACCAGAGGCAAGTCAACATCATTCACATCAAGCATCCTTCCACCAAGTACCGATGATTAGAGAGTGACGACATTACATTCTCTGGGCATGATGCAAGTGGAATTAAGCAACCCCATGATGACCCTCTAGTCGTCATGCTGGAAATTGAAGGTTTCAACATAAGGAGAGTGTTGGTTGATAATGGGAGCTCTGCAGATATAATGTATATGACGGCATACCAACAGTTGAGGTTGGACCCAAAGCGACTTTGACCTTTTAAATCCCCGTTGGCCAATTTCAATGGGGATCGAATCTTTCCAAAAGGTATCATTTCTTTGACAGTCACAGCAGGAACATATCCAACCCAAGTAACAAAATAGGTTGATTTCTTGATAGTAATTTGTCCATCATCCTATAATGTCATCCTAGGACGACCTACATTAAATCGACTCAAAGCTGCAACCTCAACCTATTGTCTCAAGGTGAAGTTTCCAACACGACATGGGATAGGGGAAATACGTAGGGACCAGTTGCTACCTCGAGAGTGTTACCAAGTGGTGCTAGCCTTTAAAGAAAACCATACTTGGCTGGTGGAAGAAGAACTGAAGCCTGCTTAAGAATTGGAGGATGTGAACCTTGTAGAGGGAGATGCTACCAAGGTCACAAAGGTTGGAGCAGGACTTGACTCAGCCCTGAAGGAAAAAATCGTGGAGTTCTTGAAGCAGAATTTAGATATCTTCGCTTGGACTCATGAGGACATGAAGGGTATGGACGTGAAGGATGTGAACCTTGTAGAAGGAGATGCTACCAAGGTCACAAAGGTTGGAGCAGGACTTGACTCAGCCTTGAAGGAAAAAATCGTGGAGTTCCTGAAGCAGAATTTAGATATCTTCGCTTGGACTCATGAGGACATGAAGGGTATGGACGACAAAGTGATAGAACATAGGTTGAACGTCGATCCCACTAGAAAGCCTGTCTAGCAGAAGCGATGAGTTTTTGCTCCTAAGAGGAACAAAGTTGTTGTGGAAGGAGTAGAGAAGCTTTTAACTGCCGGGTTCATCAGGGAAGTCTACTACCCTGAATGGTTAGCCAACGTCGTCATGGTGAAGAAGTCCAACAGGAAATGGCACATATGCGTTGACTTTACAGATCTCAATCGTGCATGCCCAAAGGACAACTTTCCACTCCCCAGGATCGATCAACTAGTAGATTCAACAGCAGGCCATGAGCTGCTGGCCTTCATGGATGCATTTTCAGGCTACAACCAAATCCGCATGAATGAAGAGGACCACGATAAAATAGCCTTTATTACTAGCCAAGGGTTATATTGCTACAGAGTTATGCCGTTTCGCTAAAGAATGTAAGGGCAACTTATCAGAGGCTGGTGAATCAAATGTTTAGCAAGCAGATTGGACAAAACATAGAAGTCTATGTTGATGGCACGCTTGTGAAAAGCAGGAAAGTAGAGTTACATCTAGTCTCATCAAGCAAGTTTTTGGGGTTCATGGTCTCGCAACAGGGCATAGAGGCTAACCCAGAGAAAGTCAAAGCCATATTAGTCATGACCTCCCCAAGAAGTGTGAAGGAGGTACATAGACTGATGGGGTGAGTAGTAGCTTTGAACAAGTTTGTCTCTATAGCCATAGATAAGTGCCTCCAGTTTTTTAAAACATTGAAACAGGCCTTCCAATGGACGAACGAGTGTGAAGAAGCTTTCCAGGCCCTCAAAGATTACATGTCCAAGCCCTTGCTCTTGAGCCCATCTGTTGAAGGAGAAAATTTATTCCTGTACTTAGCTATCTCCTAGACAGCTGTGAGCTTGGCATTGATCCTTGAAAACTCAAGATCTAGATGCTAGTTTATTACACCAGCCAAGCCTTTTGGGGTGAAGAAGCAAGATACCTAAGGACAAAAAAGTTAGCCTTTAAGTTAATCGTTGTGTCAAGGAAGCTTCGTCCTTATTTTCAGGCACACATGATACTAGTCATGACAGACCAACCTCTACGAAAGGCGATGGGTAGGCCAGATGCAGTAGGAAGAATGGTCCAATGGGCAGTGGAGTTAAGTCAATTTGATGTCGATTATAGGCCTAGAATGGCGATCAAGGCCCAAGCATTGGCAGACTTTGTCGCTAAATTTACTATGGCTAATCAAGATCCTGAATCCAATTATTGGACAATGTATACAGATGGGTCGTCAACATCAAGCATGGGTGGAGTAGAAGTGATTCTCTTAATCCCTGAGAAAGATATCCTCATATATGGAGTCCAGTTTCAATTCCCAGCAACAAATAATGAAGCAGAGTATGAAGCTATTTTGACGGGCTTGAGGGTTGCAAAAACCTTGGGTGTAAGAAATTTAAAGCGGAACTCTAATTCGAAGCTTGTGATAGGGCAGATGAACAACGAGTATGAGGCTAAAGAGGATAGGATGAAAAGGTACTTAACATGGACCCATCTGTTAGTTTCTAACTTTGATGATATCAAGATCACTTAGGTACCTAGAGAGGAAAACTCATAAGCGGATGAAGTTTCTAGGCTAGTCTTATTAGATACTAATGAAGGACGACCTGGATTGTACATGGAATTGCAACACCTTCCAAGCATTGAGGGGTTTGTCGTGAATTACATCAAATCTGGAGGAAGCTGGATGGACCTAATAATCACGTACATCAAGGATGGTAACCTCCCTATAGATCTCACAGAAGCCAGAAAAGTCAAAGTAAGGTTGTCCAAATTGACAATCCTAAGCAACGAGCTCTACAAGAGAGGATTTTCATAACCCTACTTAAATTACTTTGATCCAGAAGATGTTGAGTATGTACTAAGAGAGATCCATGAAGGAGTCTACGGAAATCACTTTGGGCCACGATCACTCGTTGGACAAGTTGTTCATGCAGGATATTTTTAGCTAACCATGCAAAAAGATGCAGCTTAGGTCAATCAGAGATGCAATAAGTGCCAATGGTTTGGAAACGTGCAACATGTCCTAGCAGAGCACCTGACTAACATAACATCACAATGGCCATTCTCCACATGGGGAATTGACATAATGGGCCCTTTACCCCTTAGTGAGAAGCAGGTAAAATTTCTGGTTGTTGCTTTTGGTCATCTTGAGGGGGCAAAAGGAGCATGGCCTGACAAGCTCCCAGGAGTTTTATGGGCTTACAGATCGACGGTGAGGATACCGACAGGCGAGACACCCTTCAATATGGCGTTTGGGACCGAAGTTGTAATTCTTGTGGAAGTTGGAGTGTCAAGCCTCAGAAGGATATGTTATGATGAATAGAGCAATGATGATGGCCTCAAGCTAGCTTTGGATTGTTTACTCGAGGTCAAAGATGATGTAGCTCAGAGGATGGCCTTATATCAGGAGAGGTATTACAACCAAAGGGTAAAGCTAAAGCATTTTAATCCGAGAGATATGGTTTTGCGGAAGGTTCCACAAGCCACCAAAGATCCAAATGAAGGGAAGTTAGGCCTCAACTGGGAAGGCCTATACAAGGCCGTCTGTTATTCAAGAAGAGGGAGCTACTACCTAGAGGACATGAATGGGAAACCTTTGCCTCATCATTGGAATGCAAAGCACCTTAAAAAGTACTCTATCAGTGAAGGAATGGACTTTCAGCCCTAATAAGTTCTAGGATTTGGAACATCTTGTTTATTCATCCACAAATAAGCGGGATTTCAATTTCATTGATTTTATGCATTTGTTCTTTTTTTTTTTTAGCACTTTTTGTGTTTTTGTGAAGTGTTACCCTTGTAACCCCCTTTTTTAAAAACAAGGATGAATAAAACAGACAAAATGCCTACAGAGCTATTTCTTTTGAATTGATGTCAAACAGTCCATGGTGAAAATCTCCTTCAATCAAGAAGAAAAGTTCAAAGCACAACAGTTATGATAAAAACTTTGTCAACATCATGGACAAGTTTAAATCATGATTACGTGATAAAAACGTTAAGTTTAAATCACTAGGATAAAAGCTTCATCAATATGGATGACGAAGTTAAAATCCAAATCAAGTGATAAAAACATCAAGTTTAAATCACAAGGATAAAGCTTTGTCAAAATGAATGACGAAGTTAAAAATCCAAATCAAGTGATAAAAACATCAAGTTTAAATCACAAGGATAAAGCTTCGTCAATATGAATGATGAAGTCAAAGTTCCAAATCAAGTGATAAAAACATCAAGTTTAAATCACAAGGATAAACCTTTGTCAATATGAATGACGAAGTCAAAAATCCAAATCAAGTGATAAAAAAACATTAAGTTTAAATCACAAGGATAAAGCTTCTTCAATATGAATGACGAAGTTCAAAATCCAAATCAAGTGATAAAAACATTAAGTTTAAATCACAAGGATAAAGCTTCGTCAATATGAATGACGAAGTTAAATTCCAAATCACGTGATAAAACATTAAGTTTAAATCGCAAAGATAAAAGCTTTGTCAATATGAATGGCAGAGTTTAAAGTCCAAATCAAGTGATAAAAACTTTAAGTTTAAATCACGAGGATAAAAGACTCAATCGATATACTTGACGAGTCCAGCTTATAAACTAAGTGATAAAAAGCATAATTTAAGTGATAAAAAACTACAAGTTTAATTCGCAAAAGTTGGAAGCAGGCAACAAGCTATAGCATGAGCAAAGCACAAGTTAGTAGCAAAAAGTTGTCCAAAATAAAAGCCTCAAAATAAGGAGGCAACCATTGTTTCTTGAAAGATAAAACCCCAAAACAGAGGGGAAACCATTGTTTTCCAAATAAATAAAAAAAGAAAAGAAAAGGGAAAACTATGAAAGGGGAACAGTAGATTCGTCAGTGTCTTTTCCTTCAATGGCCTCCTTCCCAGTAGGGTCTTTCTCCGTGGCACCAGACTCAGTTTCTTCTTGCTCCTTAGCCTCATCTGTGAGGATCTTGGTGTCAATCCTCTCAAAGTTCAAACTAGAGAAGTCCACGGCCAAATTATGGTGCTTCATTGTCCACTGACGTAGGAGCTCGAATCCTTTGAAGTACTAGATAAATTGAAGATCTGAAAATTCTTCTAACTACTTGAATTTTTGGATAATTTTATCCCTCTCCTCATCAGTCTTTAGGAGGGCAGCTTGAATCTCTTTGTCCTTTTGGACGACAAGCACCTTCTCTACACGCAAGGCTTTAGTGAGCTCCCTTACTTTCTAGTTCACGTCTTTTGTCTCATTCATGGCAGCAATCAAATCTTTCCTCAATTTAGAGCATTCAACCTCGACGGATTCTGCCTTCGAATTAGCCACCACAACCTTCTCCTCCATGTTCAAATAGTCAGTTGTGATGTGTAGTGACTCTATAAGGACCTAACATAGACAAGTAAGTGAAAAGGGAAGCTTATACAGAAAAATACAAAAAAGGGTGCTGGAAAAAGAAAATCACATACTTGCACCAACTTATGGATATGGCGACTTACTAGCTTGTGGGAGGGAATGGACGACAAACCTTTAAGTTCATCGTTAGTAATCACATTGTGAGCATGACCTAGGGCAATAGCAGGATCGTCCCAAATGCTCCTCCCAACTTTGCCTTTTCCTTTTGTAGGGGTAGTTGGAGGGGTGAAGGCAGTCACTTCTAAAGATGGAGTAGGAGAAGAAAGGGCAGTATTAACTAGCAGAAGAGCAGCAGTCTCAGTTTTCTCATCACTCAGCTTCCTTTTCTTCGAATCACCGGTTAGGTTGGATAAGGGTTCATTTTTCAAGTTCTTGATGTGAGCATACTTCTCTTTGCTATATCTGGTGGCCATTTCTACTAAGTAAAAAAAAAAAAAAAGGGAGCAATTTCTAAGTAAACAATTAGGTAGAGTATAGACGAAGCTAATAAAGACAAAGTTAATGGATAGATGATTTCACTCTTTTCCTCTCAGTGAAGTTTCTCCAAAACGTACTTCAAAGGCTCAGGACCCTAGCAGCAGTAAAAAAGATGACGAGGGTCCACGAGGTCGTCAAAATCTTCAATTTCACAGGCGTAGGCAAGGGTGGCACAGACCTGATGGCGATGTCTATCTTCCAGGTCAGGATGATTAAGAGTTGCAAAAAAATTAGAAGGAAAACATCATTAGACGAGAAATCAAGACATGAAGGCAAAACAAAATAGGACAATGGAAATACGCACCAAGTGTTGGAACTTCCCATTTTCATAGTAATCTTGAGACTTCCACCCAGAAATCGTTAGACAAAGTTTCCCAACCCGTTTTATAAATGGAAAAGTATCGTGATTTCCAATTACAAAAGGACAAAGGAAAACCCCTAACGATCCTAGAATTCCTAGTCCAAGGTAGAAGTTCAAAATACCTGTTGTGGGTAAAGGCTTTCAAATGGTACAAAAATAGAAATTCGTTCAAAGTTATCATTTCCTCGTCACAAGTAGACATCCAGATAGACATACAACTTATGATCATCCTCCAAGCATTAGGGACGAGTTGACTAGGGGCAATCTGAAATTCGTTTAGGAGTTGCATGATAAATGGATGGACGGGGAAATGAAGGCCACACAGAAAATTAGCCTCGTAAAAACACACCTCTCCGTGAGCAAAGTTACAAGCTTTCTCACCCAGGCAAGGTAATCTAATAGAGGTCCCTTTGGGGAAACTGAAACCTCTTCCTACAACCGTTCAAATGTTTCTCTTTCAAGGAGCAAGACTCCAAAAAAGCATGCAAGGGGGGTGAAGACGAAGATGAAGGTAATTTCGAAGCAGCGGTATCAACTGCCTTACTTAAAGATTTTGTGTTGGAGGACAACCAGTCTCCAACTCGCTGGACCTAACGTCATCCACCATATACTCAATGGTGGTCATCTCTAAGTGGTTTTTTATCAGAGATTGACGGATTAGAGGGTAGAGAGAGAGAAAAATGGGCCTAAGGGCAGAAAAATGAGACACAAACAAGGCTACTTAGGGACATCGACCAGAAGAATATTCTAAGAAAATCACCAAGCTAGCAAAGAAAAATGAAATCGAGGGGCACTCTTGAATAAGGAATTCAAAACCAAGCATAAAAGCATAGGGAAAAAAGGCTTAACTAGGAATTTTGAAGAATGAAGATTTCTCAGCACTCTGAAGTTCAGACCAAATAGGGCAGAGGAAGAGGAACGATTTTCTCTAAAAGGAAAACTTGGAATTAAGGCATGCCAAAGCCAAGGAAGCCTTACGCATGCCACGAATAGAAGACCAACACGTGTTCATTTCCTGAAGAGTAGTTGTTTTGCATTTAAGATGAGAGCCAAATTTCGGGAACTGAGAAGATATGAAACGTCACAACCAGTCACATTCCTTAAATCGTCCAACTTCTTGATGACCAAGGAATGGAGGAGGCAACTGACGAGTATCAAATGGAGGTCGTCTAGCTCAAAGACGACCATAGCCACATCCAAATTGGGGACGAGAGTAAGGGCAAGACCCCATCATCATAACCCGTCCTTATAGACGAGAAAGACCAACATTCATTGAAGGCATAAATAAATGCTATCAGGACAGCTGACAAGAAATGAGTGCACCGAAATGGTTACAAGAGCAATGATGGCCCAAAGGTCATCCGTTACACCTTAAATAGAATCATTATTGTCAATTAATGCTAGGTTTCTCTCGAGAGAAAAACGCTTAGAGCAGCATTAACAGACATAACTACACCAACCCAATGCAAACTATAAAAAAGGAATGGAATACAGGTAAGAGATATATGAAAAACCAAAGATACACGTATGAGAGAATTCTTTGGAAAGCCTTTTAGCTGACTTTAGCATTGGAGCATGCTCAACTGACACCACGCCGATGAAACCTCCTTTGCCTTTCATTTCTTGACAACAGGTACCAGAGCTCGTCCATCGACACTGACGAGGAGCATACTGATGAGGTCAATTCTCGGCTTCATTAGAAACTCACATAAAAAATATATACAAAAATAATTTGTTTATGCTTGTATATTTGATCTTTATATGGTTACTCATTCTGTAAAGAGATCGTATCTTTGTAAAATGTAGTCTCATTTTTCACCTCAAGACAAAGCAAAGTTAAATCATGGTCTCTTAAAAATGTTCTTTCTTTTCCATGGTCCCTAGATACTCCCAAATGTGTTGTCTCATTTTTCACCTCAAGACAAAGCAAAGTTAAATCATGGTCCCTTGACAATGTTCTTTCATTTCTATGGTTCCTTTGATACTTCCAAAATTGCTACTCACATACCCTGAAAGATAAAATAACTTCTCATCAACTTCCTTAGAAAGTTACAAAGAACTTCTCTTGAAAATGTCGACATATTAGAATAAAATTACTTAGTTTCACCGATCCAAAGTTGAGTTTAGTAAGAAGTCACATAATAGTAAAAAGACTTTAATTTACATACATAATATGATGCGGAACCTCACCAAGGCAAGACCCTTAAAATTGGCATGAGACACTTAATTAACACTAAATGTTAAAAAAAATTTGTTAAAAGTTTTAAATATGAAAATTGAAGCTTGTAGACTGAAACTTAATATCTCTGTGTTGAAATTACCACACACAAATAAAAACATAAAATCTCAACAAAACATGTATTGCAAAATAATTTGTACTATCAGAGGGGGGAAAAACCATCAAATGCCTTCACATTTGTTGAGTTGGCAATGAAAATAAAAGGGCCTAGATTTGTTCTTTTAGAAGTTATAATCAATCTATATTAAATACGAGGAATATTGACACTACAAGAAAAATGAGCTATTGCGGCGGGTGCAAAAACTGCCACTATATGTTGCATATTGTGGAGTTTTTTTGGGTCCGCCATTGTACATGGGATCTATTGTGGTGTTCCATTGGACCGCTGCAGTAGTTCTAGTCTTTTGCAATGTACTACAGCGGCGGTACATAGAACCGCCGCAATATATGTGTTTTAGCGACGCTCCAAAAACCTGGTGCAATAAATATAGCATTTTGCGGAGATACTATAGTGGTAGTATAGAAAACCGCTACAATATTTAAGTTGTTGCGGCGTTGAGATGATCGCCACAATAGACCTTTAAATTTCCCTCTATAGCCCCAAAATTTCCCTTTGTTATTTTTTTTTTTTCCTTCCCACTTAGGTTTTCACTTCAGCGCCGTTACACTCTCTCTCATTCTCTCAAAATCTCTTCACTCACAAATCTCTTCGGTGCCATAATCAAGCTTCTGCCATCAACTCAATCTCTGCCGCCATCGCCTCACGTCCTTGCCATCACCACTCTTTTTAGGCCTGGCCCAATCTTCCGCCTCGCCATCGCCACCACCACTCGCATTCTCTCCCGCCGATGGGTCAGGTATACATTTGGTTTTGAAATTTGGTTCACCCACTCATCTCAATCCACTCATCTGCTTCTTCTTCATCAGATCGATCTCATTGTAATTGAATAACATTGTCTTTGAATCTTTTCCGTTTCATTCTCTTTACAAAAGTTTTTGTTTTGTTTTGTTTTGTTTGGTTTGGTCTGTTTTTAGCGTTAATCAAATTATGCTTATATTGTTTTTCATCAGATTTAGCTCATTAGCAAATGGATGGATTTTTTTTCTTTCTTTTGTTTTCATTTATATGCAGTAGGAACAGGTACATAGTTTTTTCTGTGCACTATGACTGAATGGGTTTAATCCCAGATGAGTGTCAATTGTATTCAATTATTAATAAAAAAAAAAAAAAAGAATTGTTAATGGTTCAAGCACTATAGACTGCTCACTGACTTGGTGACACTGAGATAAGTGG
>JAOXJQ010000107.1:5713813-5737205 GCA_025762765.1 Quercus bicolor | reverse complement strand
GCTTCAGGATGCCCGGATTCATGTGTGCTCTTCCTTCATTCCTCCGTCAGTCTTGAAGAAATGCTGACGGTACAGTTCCATCTCGTCATCTTTGTCAAGCTTGGCCCGTCACTCTTGTCTAACTAATTTTATCCTCATCAGGCTCTCTCTCTCAAATGAAATTTTTCATATTATTAACTTTGGTTTGTGATGGTCTGTATAGTTATAAAATTATGCAAGAGGTATGTGGTGAGAAATTAACTATGTACTATCACGAGTACAAGAAGTAGAAAAACAAGAATAAAAGTGAAGTGTTCTGGAGTTGTTAGGACATATGTGATTCACTTGTTAGGAACATATATCACTATTTTATGTAATTGACTAATCTTTTGACAAAACGCACTTTACTTGTATTTGGGTAGATCTAGGATGTGGTTAATACTTCAAAAAACCTTGTTTCAAGATCAAGTGTTAAAACCATGCAAGTCCGTCCAAGATTCAAGTGCACAAAGTGCTGTTCATTAAAACTCGACAACTAGCCATCTATCGAGCCTTGAAGAGCCGTTGAAGCTCGTAGCTTGATAGCAGCTCGACAAATAGGTATCTGTCGAGGTTTATGAAAAACAAAATTTTAGTTCTGTTTTGACTCCAATCCGTAATTGTATGTTTGAGTTTTCTTTTCTTACAACCCTAAACATATAAAATGATTATTTTAAGGGTCGTCAAAGGTGGAACAAGTTGCACAAGTGTAAGTATTGAGCAAAGTTTGTTCAAGCAAATTGTGACCAGAGACAAAATTTGTCCTAGTTCATCTTTCTTGTAAAGAAGCTGTTGTGTTTGTGCACTATAGGGTTTTGTAACCAAAGAGTTTTTCGATCTTCATCGTCTAGATGAATTAAAGAACTTTGCAGCCAACAACCTTCTCTAGTTGGTGATTGGAGTCACGTACTGGGATCCGCGCAATTGGTTAATCACGTATTGGGAGCCGTGCATTACAAGGAGAGATTGTCACTACAGAACAAGTCTAATTGGGTATTGGGTATTGGGGTAAGGGTTCAACTGTAGGTTGGTATAAGGTACTGAGATTCCTTTACTTGTAACCGCTTGTTATGATAATAGTGGATTTTCGAGAGTGGTGACCTTAAATTCACCCAGTAGGGTTTTGCCTCGGTGGTTTTCCCCATTTGTAAATAAATCACCCGTGTCAAATTTATTTTCTACTACATTTAGTTTAATTGGTGATTTTTTGTGTTACCACATTTATTACATGCTAATTGAATTAATTAATTAACTTGGCTAATTAATTGGTTAATTCATCACAAAGGATCAATACATTCTTGGCCTATCACTTCTAGATCTTCCAAGTAATAAGCTCCTGCTCCAGCCATTGTTGTCACTCGGTAGGGTCCTTCCTAATTTAGAGCAACTTATTTGCATTCTGATCCTTCATACTTCCTACTACTTTTCGCAAAACGAGCTCTCTTGCCACAAATTCCTAAGGCCTCTACTTCTTGTTATACCCCTAGGCCAACTTCCACTAATAATCTACAAGCCGAACGAATACCATTTCTCATCTTTCTTCCAAGGCATCTAAATTACCAACCATTTGCATGTCATTATTACTTCGTGCAAAATTAGCTACCTTCATGCTTAACAAGTCAACCTCTATTGATATGACTGCCTCTGCTCTGTACATCATGGAGAAGGGGGTTTCACCCATTAATCTTCTAGGCGTTGTTCGGTAGGCCTATAAGACGTTTGGCAACTCCTCAACCCAATTTATTTTCCCCTCTTCCAATCTCTTCTTCAAACCATTAAATATAGTCTTGTTCATTGCCTCCGCCTGCCCGTTGCTCTAAGGGTATGCCAGTGACGATTACTTATTGCTTATCCTGAGATTACTACAATAATCTCGAAAAGCCTTACTATCAAACTAAAGCCCGTTATCTTATATTAGCACTTGGGGAACCCCAAACCTTGTAATGACATTTTTCCATACAAATTTATTCACATCCACGTTCCTAATGTTTGCCAAGGCTTCGGAGGTAAAGTAGTCTGTTGGTAAAGTAGTCTCTTACGACCAATACATATCTCCTGTTCCCTAGTGCACAAGGGAATGGTCTAATTATATCTAGCCCCCATTAAGCAAAGGGCCAAGGACTGATGATCAAGTTCAAATTTCTTCCTGGTTGATGCAAGATTGGAGCATGTCGTCGGCATTGATCACACTTTTTTACATATTCAGCTGCATCTCATTGCGAATTTGACCACCAAAATCCTTGTGTCAGGGTTTGATGGGCTTGTGATCTTCTCCCCCACCCCCCCCCCCCCCGAGTGCCCTTCACATATCCCTTTGTGCAACTCGACGTTCTTGCTCAAATGGAGACATAATAAGTACAGGCCTCCAAACAAACACTGATACAACTTTTTATCCTCGGATAACCAAAAACAAGCCAACGTTCTTTGCACCTTGTCTACCTCCTTCATATCAGTTGACAAAGACCTATCAGATAAAAACGCAATATAAGGATCCAACCAAATCAGCTCTACCACTGTTGTAGCCATAACAACTGCCCATTACTATATGCTCGGTTGCTCTAGTAGCTCTACAAAGATCATTCGGGGAATGCATTCATCTGAAGATGAAGCCAAAGTGGCCAATGAATCAACGTGACTATTCTGACTTCTTGGCACTCTTACTATGCTGAATTTTTGGAAGTTTGCTTGTAGGTATTCGAACAACTTTAAATATTGCAACATGCGATAGTCCTTTGCCTCAAAGCTTCCCTTTATTTGACTCACCATTAATCTTGAATCTGAGAACACCTTTACTTCTTTAGCACTGAGCCTTTGCACTACTCGAAGTCTAACAATGGGGACTTCATATTCGGCTTCATTGTTTGAAGCATGAAAACCCAATCTAAGTGACTTTTCCAATCTCAATCCCTCGGGAGACACCATTACGATCCCGACTCCCGACCCACTTGCATTAGACACACCATCCATGTACACTTGCCTCCATTTCACTGTGACTTGTTATATTCCAACAGAGGCTCCTAGTGCAGGAGTGAATTCAGCCATAAAGTCTACCAACACTTGGCCCTTAATGGAATTCCTTAATTTGTACCATATATCAAATGTTCCCAGTCTTGTCCTCCTTTTAGCTATCCTCCCAATGAAATCCAACCTCTTCAAAAGCGATTGCAAGGGGTACTCAGTCAACACCCACACCGTATGTGCTTGGAAATAATACAACAGTTTCCTCGTAGCATGCACCAGTGCTAGTGCCATTTTCTCTAGCGGCAAATACCAGGTCTCTGCATCCACCAACATTTTACTGAGATAATATACTGTTCTTTGAATCCCCTCCTGTTGTCTAATCAACATCGAATTAATAGCATGGTTGGATACTGCCAAGTACATATATAAATTATCTTCGGGCTTAGGTCAAGATAAAATAGGTGGACTTGCTAAATAGGACTTTAAATCTCTAAATGCTATGTCACATTTCTCCATCCATTGAAAACCCTTCCATTTCTTCAATAACTGATAGAATGGTCTACACCTATCCGCCAATTTTAAGACGAACCTATTCAAGGCGGTAATCATCCTAGTAAGTATTTGCATTTCTTTAGGATTATTGGGCGGGCGTAGCTATTGAATTGCTATAATCTGGTTGGGGTTAACCTCTATGCCTTGTGTGGTTATCATATAGCCCAAGAACTTGCATAACCACACTCCGAAGGCACATTTGTCTGCATTAATGCGTAACTTGTGCTGCCTTAGTATCTCAAAGACCTCAACCAGGTAACATATATGCCCTTCATTCTTCCTGGTCTTCACTACCATGTCATCAATGTGAACTTCTACAGTTTTCCCAATCTAATCCTTGAAAATTCGAGTAACCATTCGCTAATATGTAGCCCCAACATTCTTTAGCCCAAAAGGCAATACTATGTAATGGTAATTTCCCTCGGGCATAATAAAAGAAGTTTTCTCCTGATCCTCAGGTGCCAAGGCTATCTAATGATAACCTTGAAAGGCATCCAAAAAGCTCATTCTCTGGTGTCCGATTGTGGCATCCACTAATTGATCTATCTTTAGTACAGGGAATAGGTCTATTGGACACATTTAGTTTAGGTCGGTAAGGTCAACGCAAACTCTCCATTTCCTATTCTTCTTCTTAACCACTGTCATATTAGCTAACCATTTGAGAAAAACCAATTCCTTAATAGCCCCCGCTTGTTTAATTTCTCCACCTCCTCCTTTGCTACCTCCATGTGAGGCTTCGCGGACCTTCTAGGCCTCTGCTTCTTTGGTGGGACCAAAAGGTCTACATTTAACTCGTGCATAATAAAAGTCAGGTCAACTCCAGGAACCTTGTACGGACTCCATGCAAACATGTCCAAATTTTGTACTGATGACAAAAGAATCTCCACCCGATCTTCTATTGGCAAGCTCTTTTCTACCCGAAAATACCTGTTGAAGTATGGCATAATTCATACTTGAACCAATTCTTCTGTGCTGTCTATCCCTGTCAAACCCTCGATAATCTGTAATTGCTATAATTGCTCTCAATCAACTTGTTCCTTCTACTTAATCTCATGCTTTATTACTGCTACCAAACACTGCCTTACTACTTTTTGATCGGCCTGGACAACTGCGACCCCATCTTCAGTAGAGAATTTGATCTTTTGGTGTAATGTAGATAGTACTACCCTCATAGCATGAATCCAAGGTTGTCCTAAAATCGCCAAGTATGGCGAAAAGGCATTAAGCATAATAAAATTTACTTCCACTTCTATTCCTTCAGTCACTACCGGGAGTTTTATTAGCCCTTCAAAAGGTCTACATTTAACTTGTGCATAATAAAAGTCGGGTCAACTCCAGGAACCTTGGATGGACTCCATGCAAACATGTCCAAATTTTGTACTAACGACAAAAGAATCTCCACCCGATCTTCTATTGGCAGGCTCTTTTCTACTCGAAAATACTTTTCAAAGTATGGCATAATTCATACTTGAACCAATTCTTCCGTGCTGTCTATCCCGGTCAAACCCTCGATAATCTGTAATTGCTATAACTGCTCTCAATCAACTTGTTCCTTCTACTTAATCTCATGGTTTATTACTGCTACCAAACACTGCCTTACTACCTTTTAATCGGCCCGGACCACTGTGATCCCATCTTCAGTGGAGAATTTGATCTTCTGGTGTAATGTAGATGGTACTACCCCCATAGCATGAATCCAAGGTTGTCCTAAAATCACCAAGTATGGCAAAAAGGCATTAAGCATAATAAAATTTACTTCCACTTCTATTCCTTCAGTCACCACTGGGAGTTTTATTTGCCCTTCAGGTTTTACGACTTTCCCATCAAACCCTACAAGTAGTGTGCCATATCTGCTCAAATCCTTAGGCTTCAACTCCAACCCCTTATATAGATTGGGGTATATGATCTTAGACCCACTCCCTTGATCTACCATGACTCTCTTTACCAAGAATCCGCCGATCCAAGAAGTCACCACCATGGCGTCATCATGCATCATCTGGTTCACCAAAAGTGATCAAAACCGAAATCCTCCTAGGCCTCTTCTCAGGTTATTTTGCAGCGCCTACTTTAGGCGGGGTCACTACACTCAATATGCCCCTCCGACTATTCAAACTTACTCTTATGGAGGTTGCATGGATGACCTCAATAACTCCCAAAGGAGTGGAAAATGCGTTTTTATTTTGGTTTCCCGATCCTTAACCTACACTTACACTTTCTTGGCCGACTAGAAATTCTTTCAGATGCCCCACTTTTACTAGCTACTCCAAATGGTCCTTCAACATGCAACATTGCTCAATAGTGTGACCTTTCTCTCTCTGGTAAGTACAATACAAGCTTAGATTCCTTCTCACCAGGTTCCCACCTAAGTTCCTCGGCCATCGAAAGTAAGGTTTATTCTTAATGTGCTCAAGGATCTTATAGATAGGTTCCTTAAACATCACGTTAACTCCCTCGGCCTATTGTGCCAAGCCCATACTCGAGACTGTTGGCTCCCTCCTAGAGTCTCGACTAAAACCTTTCAGAATGATAATTTCCTTAAACATCACGTTAACTCCCTCGGCCTATTGTGCCAAGCCCATACTCGAGACTGTTGGCTCCCTCCTAGAGTCTCAACTAAAACCTTTCAGAATGATAATCTTTGTTGTATTGTGAAGACGCCAGGGCTTTGCCTTTGCCCTACAACTGGTCGTCTTCAAATCTTTTATACTCTCCAATCCTTCTCATAAGTTAATGTATGTCCTCAGGGGGACGCATAGTTAGAGAGTCCCTCAGTTCCGACTCTTGGGGGAGCCCAAGCCACAGGCAACCACCCACTCATTTCCTCTTCCTATCTCATTGTACAACTCCCAGTGCCTGTTCGCGTAGGATCGGAGGGTCTCCCCACTCCTCATCCTGAAGGATAACAATGCATCGATAGGTTGAGGAACCTTGGCCCAAACACCTGCATTAACTCCCTGAAATTGCGAATATAACCTTTCTATAAACCATTAAACCACCTCATTACTGTCAGCCCATGGTTGGACGAGAACACTTTGCACCTCAAACCATCGTACTAAGAATAAAATGACATCATTTGAATATAATGACTAACATGCTCCATTAGATTAGTTTTTCCATCAAAAATGGTAAACAGAGGATGGGTGAACTGTATCGGCATTTCCATATGCTCAATTTCATCGAAAAATGGTGATCGGGCAGCTCTCCTTAACACCCAGTTCATGGCATCCAACGCAGCATTATGGTACCCATGTTTATCACAATAGGGAGATTTATGACGACACCCCTAGTTTCATTAGATCTGTCCCTCGATAAGCATGAACCACTGCGTTTAGATGACTCTCCCCCAATGTAATCGAAATCATCAGACGAGTGCTCCTGATCCCTTCTACGTCGTCGACCCTTCAATTTAATCTCTAGGTCCTTAATTTGCTTTCGTAAATTCTCCAGCTCTCTTTCTCGATTTTTGAGATGAGATTGCTCGGGGATATAAGACATGGTTCATTCCCTATGTGAAGATCGCTTGTCTGAAACATGTCTAGTCTAATGCCCATCTTGCATGTGTTATTGTTCTATTTTACACTCCCTTTCCAACCTCTTACTACCCCTTGAGGAAGCCCTCGAATGGTTCCCCCTAGCAAAGCCTTCTCTAACAGGAGGACCCTCCATAGCTGGACGATGTTAAGCTAGCTCAAAGCCTCTAGTTAAGTAGGTTTCCCATAGATGGCACCAATTATGGTGCCCTAACCCTGCTAATGTGGGTGGGTATGAGGGTTAATTTAGGCTCCAAATTAATTTATTGGTAGGATTCCTCACAATCCTATGGTTTAGCCTGAAGCAAAGCCTAAATGGCCTAACTACAAGCACTTAGGTGGTTGCTAGCCCAAAAACGCTCTCTGTCTTAGAGCTTGCCTCTTCTCCTCTCTTGTGTATCTCTCTCAATTCTTTTGTTCTCTTTCGTTCTATTTTTCCCTTTTTTTTTTTTTTTTTTTTGCTTACTTCCTCTTTCACCTTATATACTCTCTTCTAAGTGGGGTTCAAATCATTACCTTTCGCCAAGTTTCATGCAATCCCACTTTCACCCAGAATCCCAAGGAATTATCACATCTTTTGAGGATTCTCTCGAAACTTGTTCTAGACGCCAAATGATGCTTGACAAGGACTTCTTAAAATAACTTCTAGTGCTCGGTGACTATTTAAACTTCTCTACTTCCTCGTTAATTTCGTATTGTCTTGATGGTTAGTAGTGGGTCGAGATGCGACGAAACACTTAATGAGTTCACCAAGTATCGCTCTTTAGATCCTAACATGTTTATTGTTGGGCCAGCCCCAATCACCCCAAGTTAGTTTTGGCTTACATGTTTGGGCTTAAGTTTGGTGGGCTAGTGTCAATCACCTGACCTAAGTCCTTTACAAATATAATATAATATAAAAGTGAAATGTTTGATTTTTTGTTGACCACTCCTCATTGCGTCATATGGCTACATAAATTATTACCACGTTTACTTTTAAAAACACTAAATATTGTGCCTTTTCGTGGAATAAAGGAAATGTTTTAGTTATATTTTTACTTGTTCAATAGTTACAAAATATCAAACAAACACTTTTTTTCACAAACACACTCTACATTGTCTACAATCCCTTTCTCATTTGTTTTTTCTCTTTACTTAGCTCCTTTCATTAGTTTCTTTCTTCATCTCTGCCAAAACCTACAGTTCTAAACTCTCAATCTAATTCTCACTAGGATTTTCCCATAAAAACCAATTAACAAACACAACATTCTGGCTCTAGGAAGTTACAAATTTGTACCTTCCATATTCCTTCCCAGCTCCTACAACTTCTTTCTTTATCTCTCTCTCCCTCTCTCCCTCTCTCTACGTTCTTCTCTCTGTCCCTCTATCTAAAGTGCCAAAGCAACCTTTTGCTGTTCTACAACCTTCCGTCTTCTTACCTCTGGCCTTTCTCTGAATCTAACAACAATGAAGAAGCATGATGGTTGAGTCTGAACTATTTAAATTTAGGCTATTGACAACAATGCCGTTGAAGGCGAGAGTGGCCTCAATGATCGCCTCCTAGCCTATTCATTTCTCCAACCCAGAAGACTGAGCCATCCTGCACAACGATTTAAAGGTTTCCCAACAGGTTTATAACCCCAAAGAGGATTTTTTTTTTTTTTTTTTTTTTTTTTTTAAATTTAAAACCAAAATGCTAACAATTTCGTTAGTTAGCATTATTTCAGAACTATTTAGGAAAATAAAATCTCGAGTCTGTCGATTGAGTTCACAACAACAACTTAAGTCTCAGATACTCGAGTTCAATGTGCTGGTGAAGCTTAGGCAGAAAATTTTTCCATGTGGAACTCAAGTCTTTAAGACTCGAGTTCCCTTAGCAAAACCCTGAAAACACAAGCTCTCATCTTCTTTCAAAAACCCAACTCCCATCTTCTCTCAACAAACCCCAAAACCTAGGTCTTATCTTCTCTCAAGAAACCCAAAAAACAATAACAAAACAAGAACCAAAGCTTAAAGAAACCCAGAAAATAGGAACTAAAGCTTAAAGAAAAGCATAAACTAACAACGGTGGAAAATTAAAAATAGGGTGAAAAATAAATTCTTAGATAATTTTATTTTGAATTGTAAATAGTAGGCAAAGCTTAAAAGAAGAGCTTAGAGTAACAATGGTGGAAAAATGAAAAACAAAGAGAAAAGGAAAGTGATGATGTACAAAAATTGTCAGTAAGCTGATTGTCCTCGAACACTTTCCTTTGTGCCTAATCGTCAGTAAACTAACAACAGATCTCCTTATATAGGTACCTGAAGAATAAGAAACCAAGAACCAATAGAGGGCACCAGTAGGGTGCCAACCAAAGACCTTCCGAAGGTTAAGTTAGGGAGTGAAAAATCTTCGAGAACTTTATAGTGAGAGAGCTAAGGATCTCTACGTACCTTAGATATACGAAGATCTGTTACTTTTATAGTGGTTTGGGATCTGACCGAGATCCCCTGAATAAGGGGTCTTTCCTTATATGGAAGATCTTGGAGTTAAAGCTCTATGATCTTAGGATTCCTCTTGCCATGTAAAGAAGATATGAACTTGTGGTAGGGATTTCGGGTGTGATGTGCAAGTTATTTCCATGTAGAGACTCATGAGTAAGGAGCAAGCAAAGGCCGGTCCCTCTGTAAGCAACCGTCAGCATGGCCATTCATCCATCGGTATGGTCCTCTATCCATCAGTATGGGCCTCTGCCCTTTCGGCATGGTTGTTCCATCCACTGGTTTATGAGTGGACATCACTCAAAGTTTACATGGGGCCTAGCGCATTCCTTCTTCGGTATGTATACTTCCTTGTCGGGAGGTCTTTTTGTATGGTTCAACCATCTGCTCAACCAGGTGGTGCTAGATGTTCCTCTTAGGGGGTGGAAGGCCGTGGGTTGAGTTGTAAGTGAGGTTCATCCGTCCCAATGGGAGAAGAGAAAGCTTTACTGATTGTTGGATGAAAATGCCCTTATAAGAAAGAGAGATTGTATTGGAGATGAAAAACTAAATAAATATGAATCAAACGTATTGAAATGAAATCATCATTGCCTCCATTCTTGAAGAGTGAAAAATTCCTTGGACTTCATCTCGGTCTATAGAGGAAGCATCGTTCCATCGAAGACAAAAACACCATCGCTGCTAATGTTGTTTTCACCAAAACCACCGCAACCTTTATGGAATGCCTTTTTTCTTCTTCACTCCTTCTTCTTCACTCAATGTACGCCTTCTTCTTTTCTTTTAGCTATATGGAACTCGAGTCTTAGAGACTTGAGTTCCACATGGAATTTTTTGATTTTTTCTGCATTAGCTTGAGACTTGAGTGTTAAAGGCTTGATTTTTACATTGAACATGAGTGTCTTAGACTCGAGATGTTAGTTTCTTAAATAGTTTTGAAAACTTGCTGACTGACAAAATTGTTCCTAAAATGGTGTTAAATGGCAAAAATATCCTCCCCAAAGATCAAAACTCCTTTTTTTTTTTTTGGGGTGGGTTTCATAGAAATTTGCTATATGAATGAAATGATTCATTTCTGAACGTGGGATTTGAAGAATTTTTACTTATTTTGTAGTATTGCATAAAGTCCAATTCATGGAAATGCAAATGGAAACATATGGGAAGAATAGAAAGTAGTTTTTTTTTTTGGATCAAGAAATGGTTGTGTGAATATGAAGACTATGGCAATAATAAGTTGGTTGATAAATCTTTAATTTGCAAATAATTTGAAGGCCATGCTTAGCAAGTTGTTATATTTAAAGTTGTTTTAATATGTGGTTAAATAATGATGAGTCAGAAATTTGTGACCTTCATTTAGCTAAGATCATCACTAATCGAGGGAAGACGGTACACATTTATTAAGCTCAGTAATGACAAAAAGTAACGGACGGAGCAACGGTCACAGAATGAGCTGTGAACTTCAGACAAAGATTTTGTAATGCACTAGCCATTGAGCATAAATAATGCTACTCATTACCCATCGATGAGGCATATAACTATATATATATATATATATATAAAAAGTAACAGAAGTTAAAGATACACAAATACTCTACGAAAATCACTCTCCAGTCAATGCTCTCTAAAACCCTTCTCCTTTACTAACTTAAGCATTGGAGGAATTTTTGGTTGACACCACACTAGCATGTTACTCTTCCACCCAGTTCTTTTTGCAGGCTTTCCTCCAATGGAGACGACCCCAATCACAGCTTCATCCATCTACAACGACAAGGATCTCAACTATTGATTTTTTGCATCATCAGTTTGGCCCCGTCTGTGAGAACGCTAATCATTCAAGCCATCTTTTCCAGTGACAAAAGAGTTCCTCAAAGTACGAGATGGAAATAGAAATTGTACAACAAACAGAAGTTGTGCAACAACAATAAATCCAGGCCCTCCTAGCTAAATAGAAGAGCTGACTCACTAGAATGAAGAGTTGCAAAAGACAATGGAGACCCAAAATGTAGAACATCGGTGAACAGGTGAAAACCAAAATGAAGAAGAATCAAGCTCCCAAGCCAACAAGCGAGATAGGACCTCTGAAGAAGATTCCTCCAGGGTGGAGAATGAGCTTTGCAACATGACAAAGGAAATGGACGAATTGAAAAGCGCCATGAAGGACAAAGCTGGGAAGAGTTTAGATGGGATGATTCGAAGGATAGACTCACCATTCACCATTGAAGTGTTGAACCATCCCCACTCACCGGAATTTCGTCTCCCACAGTTGGAGTCATATGATGGTTCCAAGGATCCCTTGGATCACATTGAATCATTTAAGACATTGATGTTGTTATCGATGACCCCAGACGAGGTGATGTGTAGGGCATTCCCAATGACACTGAAAGGAGCAACCAAGATATGATTCAATAAGATGCCCCTAGGAACTATTACAAACTTTAAACACCTCAGCAAGGGTTTTGTTCGAAATTTCATTAGGGGATAGAGACACAAGAAACCAATTGGTCATTCTTCTCAATTTTCAACAAGCAAAAGGAGAATCACTAAGGCAATACGTGACTCGATTCAATAAGGAGCTATTAGAGATAGACAAAGCTAAAGATCAAGTCATCTTAACAACCTTCCAAGCAGGGTCGCTACCTGGGGATTTTTTCTTCTCCATCACCAAAAGCCCACCAAAAACAGTTGCAAAATTACTCCGAAAAGCTCAGAAGTACATGAATGGAGAAGACGCGATGCTAGCAAAAAAAAATGATAGGAAAAAGGAAGAGAGATGAAGGGACCAATAGCAACCACAATAAGAAGGAGACACGAAATGTTGGGCAAACCATAGTGAAAAAGAAGGAACTTCAAGATAGGAAGCCAAAGTTCGCTAACTTTACTCCTCTCATAATGTCAATTGAGTAAGTCTTGATGCAGATAAGGGACGATCACTTCTTGCAATGGCCTAAGCCCATCAGTACTCCATCAGAAAGAAAAGACAAGAATAAGTACTGCAGGTTCCACCAGGACCACAAGTATCGCACTGATGAGTGCAGACATTTCAAAGACTAGGTGGAAACTTTAATCTAGCAAGGGAAACTACAGAAATATGTCCAGAAAACTAAGCCCTATAGATACCAACGGAAGGACAATAAGGACAGAAATCAAGAAGTAAGAGATAGCAAATCTCCTACAGGGGAGATAAAGATGATTTCAAGAGGATTAATGGCAGGCGGAATGCTGAAGTCCCTAAAAAAAGCCCATGGGAGAGAAATAAATAGTGTTCATTCATAGCTCCCTCTAGTGAAGATGCCAAGGAATGATGAACCTGATATTGTCTTCTTAGAAAGATACAGTCGCGGCATTAGAGAACCCCATGACAATCCACTAGTAATCATGCTCAGAGTAGAAGAATTCAACGACCATCGGGTACTTATTAACAACGGGAGCTCGGCAGATATCATCTATTTACCTGCATTTCAGTAGATGAAAATGGATCGGAAAAAGATAAGGCCTTTCAACTCTCCTTTGGTAAGCCTCACTGGGGACAAAATCATCCCTAGATGTATCGTCACTCTAACCGTAACTACAGGTACTTACCTAGCACAGGTTACCAAGGAAATTGATTTCCTCATAGTTGACTGCCCTTCAACATACAACATCATCTTGGGAAGACCTGCACTTAATAGGCTGAGAGCAGGATGTCAACATATTACTTAAAGGTGAAATTTCCAACAACTCATGAAGTAGGAGAAATCAGAGGAGATCAAGTTCTAGCAAGAGAGTACTACCAAGCTCCCTTAGCATTTGGGGAAAACCACACATGGGTGATCAATGAACTAAAGCCTATCCTCGAACCATCAGAAACACCACAGGAGGTTGAGATCATCCTAGGAGATTCAATGAAGGTATTGAAGATAGGATCAACACTCCCAACTTTGGATAAAGAGTAGATGGTTTCCTTCTTGAGGGCAAATCAAGATGTTTTAGGCTGGAAACACGAGGATATGCCCAAAATTGATAGGAAAATCATACAGCATCGTCTCAACGTCAACCCAAAATGCAAACCTATACAGCAGAAGCAGAGAATATTTGCACCAGAGTGCAACAAAGCCGTAACTGAAGAAGTAGAGAAACTACTAGAAACTGGTTTCATCCAGGAAGTCTTTTACCCAGATTAGCTAGCAAACATAGTAATGGTAAAAAAGAGTAATGGAAAATGGAGGATGTGTGTTGATTTCACAAACCTGAATGAGGCCTGCCCAAAGGATAGCTTCCTCTTGCCAAGAATTGATTAACTGGTAGACTTAACCGCTGGACACAAGCTCTTAAGTTTCATGGACGCATTCTCTGGATACAACCAGATCCTCATGGACGAGGAAGATCAAGAGAAGACCTCATTCATCACCAGCTAAGGGTAGTACTTCTACAAAGTTACGCCTTTTGGACTAAAGAACACAGGAGCCATGTATTAAAGATTGGTGAACCGCATGTTCTCTCACCAAGTTGGAAGGAATGTGGAAGTCTACGTACAATATGAAACTAAACCTTGGATGAAGAGCAGAGACAAGGCCAACCACTTAGATTATCTGAAAGAGACTTTCAGAACACTGCGTAAGTACAATATGAAATAAACCCTGCAAAGTGTGTTTTTGCTGTTGGTTTAGCAAAATTCTTGGGATTCATGGTGTCCCAACGAGGCATAGAGGCAAATCTTGATAAAGTGAAGGCAATAATCGATATCAAATCACCAAAGACAGTGAAAGAGGTCTAGAGCTTAACTGGAAAAGTCGCAAATTTAAACAGATTCGTCTCTAGGGCAATGGACAAGTGCATGCCATTCTTCAAGGTTTTGAAAAAGGCCTTTCAGTGGACAGACAAGTGTGAAGAAGCCCTTGCAAAGCTAAAAGAGTACTAGATGAAGCCACCATTGCTAAGTCCCTCAGTGATGGGAGAAAAGTTATACCTCTACTTAGCAACATCTAACATGACAGTAAGTTCGACACTCATCAGAGAAGAAGAAAATGTCTAGAAGCCAATCTATTATATTAGCCAAGCATTTCAAGGAGCAGAGGAGAATTACCCAAGGATGGAAAAGATAGCTTTCGCATTATTGGTCGCTTCTAGGAAACTCCGTCCTTACTTCCAAGCACATTCCACCGTTGTAATGACAAATCAACCAATAAGAAAGATGATGAACAAGATAGATGCAGCAGGACTACTCATTCAATGGGCAATTGAGCTGGGTAATTCGACATTGAATATTGGCCTCAAGCAGCAATCAAAGCCCAAGAAATAGCAAACTTCATCGCAGAATTCACTTACCCCTACAAGGAAGAAGAACTTCTAATGGAAACATGGATGGTCCAGACAGATGGGTCTACATGAAGAAGGTAGGAGGGGCAGAAGTAGTACTCATATCTCCAAAAAAAGAAATATTGAAGTATGCAGTTAGATTGCAATTCTTAGCAACGAACAACGAGGCAGAGTATGAAGCATTACTAACAGGATTGAGTCTAGTAAAAGCTCTTAGAATAAAGAACCTTATCATCCAAGCTGATTCCTAGCTAACAATTGGACAAGTAAAGGGGGATTATGAAGCCAAAGAAGAAAGGATGCATAAGTACCTGAAGATCATCCAACAACTCTCGTTGCACTTTGACAACCTAGACTTTATGCAAATCCCTCGAGTCAAAAACATGGAGGTTGACTTCCTAGCAAGATTGGCCTCGTCAGAAGATTACAATGCGACCTCCGAACCATGTATAGAGATAAGGGGGCAACCAAGTACAGAAGGAGGGCAAGTTCTGAGGATAAAAGAACAAAACGAGTGGATGACTTTCATCGTCTATTACCTGAAAAAAGGGTGGCTCCTAGAAGATAAGATGGAAGCAAGGATGGTATAGATTAGAGCTGCCCGCTTTGTCATTATTGACGATGTACTGTACAGATGAGGTTATTCACTACCATACTTGAGATGTGCTAGCTCGAAAGAAGCAGATTATGTGCTCTGCAAGATACACGAGGGAACGTGTGGAAATCGTGCTGGAGAAAGGTCCTTAGCAGGGAAGGTACTCAGAGTAGGATATTATTGGTCAAGTTTACAGAAGGATGCCTATGACCTCGTCAGAGCATGCGACAAGTGTCCATACTTCGTAAATATCCAAACGAGACCAGGAGAAACGATGACACATATATCCTCACCATGTCTCTTCGCCCAATAGGGGATTGAAATCATGGGCCCATTCCCTTTAGGGAAGAAGCAGTTTAGATTTTTGATCATTGTAATTGATTATTTCACAAAATGAGTAGAAGCAGAGCCAGTGACAATGATAACGGAGGCTAAAATCACGCGTCATAATATCAACGTATGGAAAGCCATTTGACAACCCCTAGTTTTGAAAATTTTGTCAAGACTTAGGAGTCAAGAACCACTACCCTTTTCCAAGGCACCCTCAGGCCAATGGAAAAACAGAAGTGAAGAACAAAAGCTTGCTCAAAATTATCAAAACTAGGCTTGAGGGGGTAAAGGGGGCATAGCCTGAAGAACTGTCAAATGTCCTTTGGGCATATAGGATGACCACAAAAGTTCCAACAAGGCAAATGCCATTCAGACTGACATTTGGCATGGAGGCTATCATACCAATAGAAGTGGGACTGACGAGCTTCTGAGTCAAAGCTTACGAAGGTTAGAAGAACCAGCAGGAGCTTAATAGCAACTTAGATCTAATTGATGAAGTCAGAGAGGAAGCCATGAAAAGAATGGTCAAACACAAGGAAGCAATGGCCAAATACTACAATAGGAAAGTCAAGGTAAAAAGGTTCAACACAGGAGACCTCATCCTCAGGAACAAAGGACCCATCCCAAGGAAAGCTAGGACCAGCCTAGGAAGGTCCATACAAAGTAACCCGTCACTCTAGAGAAGGCTCCTACTATATAAAGTATTTAGACTACCAGAACTGTCACGACCATGGAAGATAGAACACTTGAAGAAATACTACCAGTAAGGAATCCTTTACATTTCAAGTTGCCCAATCTTCATCTCAGTGTGTACGTCAATTATTACTTTCGTCATTCATATATTAGTAATACATGAAAGCATTATCCATGCGTATCCATGAGTTATTTATCAATAAAACATATGTAACACTTAGGAGATATTCTTGGGAGACGTCCTAAGGATCTCTGTCGTTAAAATTTCAAATCAAAAGCTGTTCATACACAGCCAACATTGTCATCAAAGTTGTTAAAACACAACTATTAAAGTCGACTAAATAAAAAGTTGTTTAAATACAACTATTGTGATTGTCAGTCAAACATGAATGTACAAAAAAAATGGTTAACCTAAAGACGCACTAATAACATGACTTTAATTCATATGTACAGCGCAACACTGTCATTTAAACATAACTCAATAAAAAGCTATTCAAACACAGCTTAACATAAAAAGTTGTTCAAACACAACTAGCATCGTCATTTAAACATGACTCAATAAAAAGCTGTTTAAACACAACTAAACATAAAAAGTTTTTCAAACACAACTAGCATTGTCATTTAAACATGACTCAATAAAAAGTTATTCAAATATAGCTAAAATTAAAAAGTTATTCGAACACAACTAACATTGTCATTTAAACATGACTCAATAAAAAGCTATTCAAATATAGCTAAAATTAAAAAGTTGTTCAAACACAACTAACATTGTCATTTAAACATGACTCAATAAAAAGCTATTCAAACACAGCTAAACATAAAAGGTTGTTCTAACACACCTAACATTGTCATTCAAACATGACTCAATAAAAAGCTATTCAAACACAGCTAAGCATAAAAGGTTGTTTAAACACAACCAACATCGTCATTCAAACATGACTCAATAAAAAACTGTTCAAACACAACTAAGTATAAAAAGTTGTTTAGACACAACGAGCTTCATCATTCAAACATGACTTAATAAAAAGCCATTCAAACACAGCTAAGCATAAAAAGTTGTTTAGACACAACCAGCATCGTCATTTAAACATGACTTAATAAAGAGATGTTCAAACATAGCAAAACATTAAAAGTTGTTCAAACAAAACTAACATCATTATTGAAACATGACTCAATAAAAAATCTGTTCAAGCATAGCTAAAAATAATAAGTTGTTCAAACACAACTAACATTGTCATTCAAATATGACTCAATAAGAAAAGCTATTCAAACACAAGTTAAAAAAGTTGTTTAAACACAACTATTATCATCATAATTCAACTGTCCAATCACAACCAAGCATGAAGAGTTGTTTAAATCATGAAGGTCAGTAGTTCATAAATTCACTTATCATTGTCAGAAAGAAAATGCATGCCAAAAGCACACGAGCCCAAAGAAATTATTCAAATAAACTGCTCAAAGCAGTGAGCCCATAAAAGACATTGTCTTCGTCTTACCAAAAAAAGGGTAAATTATTGTTCATCAAGAGTGGGATCTGCAGGAGTTATGGGCACGACCTCTTCAATCACCTTAGTTACGGTTGTGGCTTCTTCCATCACATTCTCAGCTATAGGTTCAGAAGGACAATCAGATAGGAGCCCCTTCTCGACGTCATCCATAACAAGACTAGAAAGGTCCAAATCTGGGTGATGCTTCACCATCCATTTCCTGAAAAGCTCAAAGCCCTCCACGTAATACTCACACAATTCATCTGAGTGAGCATCAAAGTCCTTGAACTTTTGCACTGCTGTAGCCCCAGCCTTTTGCAACTTGAGCTACAGATCTCCCATTTGTTTATCCTTTAGCTTACAAAAATATTTCTCCACTTGAAGAATCTTCTCCAAGGCCACCATGTGTTCCTTGTTATTCTCAACCTCGACAGCAAGGATGGCAACCTTGTTCTTTAGCGTCTTATTCTCAGTAGAAAGGGATTTGATCATAGGCTCAGCTGTGGACACCTTCTTCTCCAAGTTCAGAAGTTTCCCAGAAATGAACAAGGATTCCCGCAAAGCCTACACATAAATCTCTATTAGCAAAAACAAAAAAAAAAAAAAAGCAATCTACATTATCAACATATACCTACACAAGCTTTTGAATGTCCGATGACATCACTTCATTGGACGACTTCACCATTAAAGGACTTAAGTCATCTATAGAGAGCGCCTCATAAGCCTTCAGAGCAGCCACATCGACATTGTCCCAAAAAGATGGGAGAAAATACTTGCCAGCAACCTTCTTCTTCTTCTTCTTGGTCTCTTCCCTGAAGCAATCACCTCCAAATACAAGGTAGGAGAAGCAGGACGTTTGGTAGGAGGAGTCATAACAGGATCATTCTTTGAGGCATCACCCATCTTCGAACGAGGCTGCCTTTGGCCTTCTTCTCGTGAGCTTCAGCTAGCTTCTGCTTACTAAATCTGGTCGTCATTCTTGAAAGGAAGAAAAAAATAATAAGAAGATGGAACACTTACTCTTCTTCACAACTTTGAGATTTCTCCGAACCTTCGTAGACAGTTTTTTGACCTAAGAAATGGAGGAATAGCAATTGAGAAGAGATGAGTTCGTCAAAGTCTTTGACGATCTCCAAATACTCTTTCACCTTCTCAACATGAACGTGGTATCTTTTGTTCAAACGAGGGCATTGTGGAACTGCAAAAGACGAGTATATTACATATCATCATCATCAACAAAGAGCAAATAAAAAGCAGTAAGAATAGACAAGAAAGACGCACTAGACACAGGAATTCTCCAACTACAAAAAAGCTTGGGGGCATCATCTAGCTCCTCACCAAGGACAAACTCCCAACCATTGCCAGAGACAAAAAGGAAATTTGGTTTCCAATTTTGGAGGGAAGAGGGATAATCAAGTATTAACCTTAAAGCCCTATCCCATGGCATAAACTCATAGTAGCCAGGGTCTTTGGACTTCCTCAAATGATAAAAGTGGAGAAACTCGTTGGTAGGCCAAAAACGAATTAACCCCTTGTGATGAGTTAATCAATTAATTTAGCCTAGTTAAATTAATTAGATTCAATTACATGCAAATGCATGGTAGCACAAACAAATCACCAATAAACTAATTATGCATCAGAAAATATATAACACGGTGATTTGTTTATGAATGGGGAATACTTAATGGTAAAAACCCCATCAGGTGATTTTCAGGTCATCACTCCTGAAACTCCACTATTATCACAACAAGCGGTTACAAGTAAAGGAATCCTAAGTACCTTACCAACCTACAGTTGAACCCTTACCCCAATACTTAATTGGACTTGTTTTGTAGTGACAATTTCCCCTTTTAATGCACAGCTCCCAAGTATGTGACTAACTAATTGCACAGATCCCAGTACGCGACTTCAATCACCAACTAGAGAAGGTTGTTGGCTGTAAAGTTCTTCAATTTATCCACACAATAAAGATCAAGAAGGTGCTTGGTCACAAAACCCTATGGTGCACATACACAACAACTTCTTCAAGAGAAAGAGATGAACTAGGGCAAGAACTTTGTCTCCAGTTACAAATTGCTTAAATAGAGTGTGAGGAATTTTCACAATTCACTCTAATACCAATGGGCTTGGTCTTCGATCGAATGCTATAAAAGATTTGTGCCCCCTTATCCTTCACCAATTGGTCATTGGATGGATTGGTAAGGCACACGGTCAGACAAATGGTATCAGAGCCTGGTCATAGATTCGAGTCATTGGAGTCACTTTATGAGGGAGGGATTATGAGGGATTTTCACTATTCACTCCAATACCATTGGGCTTAGTCTGCGATCGAATGCTATAAAATATTTGTGCCCCCTTATCCTTCACCAATTGGTCGTTGGATGGATTGGTAAGATACACGGTCCGACACAGAGTTTGCTCAATGCTTGTGTAACTTGTGTACCATTTGACGGCCCTTAAAACAATCCTTTTATATGTCTAAGGTTAGGAGAAAAGAAGGCCCAAAGACACATTCATGGATCCCAAGAAAATTAGATCAGAATTCTGAAATTCTTAAACCTCAACATATAAGAGGTGTTGAGCAGGTGTCGAGCACACGGGCTGAACAGCTTCCTCAAACCTCAACACATGCTAGCTGTCAAGCTTTAATAACTCTGCACTTTCAGCTTGTTTTCTTGGACAAACTTGAAGGCTTCAACTCTTGATCTTGAAACATGGTTTCTTGAAGTATTAAAAACATCCTAGATCAAGTGCGTTTTGTCAAAGGATAAGCCAATTACATAAAATAGTGACATATGTTCTTAATAAGTGAATCACATATGTCCTAACAATCTCTCCCTTTAGCAATCCATGACAAAACCACAACAAACAAATGAACATATGAGAGAAGTCATAAATCACTCAACTCATATTCACTTGTTGAATACAATAAAATCTATCCTAATACAAACTCTTGAAAAACTTTGCAACAAGAGAGTTTATGACAAGTAGACTTTGACAACTAGTATATCTAAAATACTTTAAGCAAAACTCATCAAGGCATCTTTGTGTGAAACAGAAATAATAGATTGTATACAAGTATAAGAAGCATTTGCATAAAGGAAGAAAAGAAACAACACATGTAAGGGTAGGTGAAAGAAATATACATCCAAATATAAAGAAAATAAGTACAATGTATGTGTAAAAATGGTCACAAGACCTAATGTACAAGAACAATGTATCTAAAAAAGAAAGAAAAGAAAAAGATACATAATATCCTCACTATATCCCTCAAAACATATCAACACTCCCCCTAACAAAATGGTCCTATACTAACTGTCCCCCTAAGAATGACTACTCTTATATCCAAAACTACTCCCCATTTTTGTCACGAGTGACAAAGGGTAAGAGTATCAAGTAGACATCTCATCGGTAGAGCTAGCATCTTTATCATCATCATTCGAAGCATCATCGTCATCACCATCATCATCATCCTCATCCTCATCCTTAAAATCAAAAGCCACAGGAGGAGGTGGTGGAGGAGAAGCCTTAAAAGCAAAATGACTTGGCATTCTGAATGAACATCTCGTCTAGAAAAGTTCTCCGGAGAATGCCTTGTGGGCATCATGATCATGGAACCGAAGGGAGAGAGAGAGCAAAATCAAAAGATGAAGAAGCTCCGGAACGAAGAGGGTTCTGAGCTAGAGTAGATTTACACTTAGGTGCCATAGACACGACTAACGTAAACAGAAAGAAAGGGAAAGAAAGAGAGACAATCAAAAAAGTCTCAAGCAATACAAATATAACATGTATATTGAAAAGAGAGTACATATGCATGGAAAATACATGAACATGTGACATGCAAAAGAAATTGCATCATGGGCTCAGCCCAATCCAAACCTATCAACACACAAACAGTTTGCACACATCTAAATGCATGATAATACTATTATAATGCTAATGTGATGCAACGCATGAGATTTTAAACTCATTTAAGTGAAAACCCATCCCAAAATTTCAACAATAACTCATCAATTTTGAAAAACCACAAAATTTTCAAAAACCCCAAAACCTAGGTTTTAAAACATGAAATGCATGAAGAATGAGAGAATAGAAGCTCACCAAGTGAAGAAAAACTTGAAAAAGCTTGAAGAAACCTTGAGGATCAAGATTGGAGTGAGATAAGATTGTTTGGGAGAGAAATGAGAGATCTATCGAGAGAGAGAGATCGAGAAAAATGAGGGTCGGATCACACAAGGAAGCTTAAATAGACCCTCAATAAAATTCAATAGATGAAGGTGTCAAGAGGTGTCGAGACATCTGTCAAGGAAGGTGTCGAGAAATTGGTCTTCGACAGATACAGGTGTCGAGGAACAAACCATCAAATACAAGAACAGAAGCTCGATCTATCCATCAGGTGTCGATAAGCTATCAAGGATCCACGAACTTTCTCGATCGATCAACAAGGTGTCGAGAAGCTGTCGAGGTTGCGATAATAAAAGCTTAAGAAGCTTGACAGATGGCAAGGTATCGAGGAGGTGTCGAGCTAGCTTTTAAAAACAGTTTTTCGAGAAGTGAAAAATACAGACATGAATGCAATCCAATATGCAACTCAACCAATGATCCAATTAACATATTAAGCTCTAAAAATCATCTCTCAACAATAATTTTAAACACATGGATTCTCAAAAACACACACACACACTAAACAAGTCTAACTGATTTTATATTTCAAAAACAAATCAAGACAATTTAGTGAGCATACATTAACACATGTAAAACCTTGTGATGACCAAACCATATTGTACTTGCACATGTATCAAGAGTAGCAAAGAATATTGCGTGTTGTGTGTGAACAATATTCGCAAGATTGCATAAGTGTATACATGTTATGACGATTTGAGATATGAGAAAATTACTTTAACTCACACACAATCATAACTGCTTGATAGGGGACTATCACCTTTGAGGTACATCCTTTAACTCCCACATCTCCTAGAATACACGCTTGCAATCATTTTTAAAGAATTTTTTTTTATCTTTTTTCTTTTTATTTTCTTTGCATATTTTTCTTTTTAAGCATATCATGCATGGGCATATAAGAGAGAGAAAAAAAATACCCAATGATATTTGACATTCCAATTTTGCTATACTTAAGTACACAAATGTCATTGACACTGCAGTTTTGCTATACCAAAGCATACAGGTGTCATATTATGATTGGTAGGTAACAATGATGAGATGGTTATTTATGCCTTTCTCTTAGGATTTTTTAGTCCTTCTCGTCAAAAAGAGTGATACAAGTGTTAAGGACAAGAGATAACTTAATCTTACTCATTATAAACAAGAGCCACAAAGCTCACTTGCTCAGTTGTGCATAAAGATGCTCATCTAAGCTACAAGAGATACAAAGTTTAAAAAATTTTGTTTCAATGGCCATCCAAGGTACACAAGTACCAATGTACACAAAACACACATTGTTTTTGTATTTTTCT
>JAOXJQ010000107.1:5574769-5586343 GCA_025762765.1 Quercus bicolor | reverse complement strand
CATTAAAATTAAAGCCTTTCACATTACAAATTCATAGTATTTACCAATGAAGCAGAGAGAGACAAATGGAGCAGAGAAATGGGAAAAGGAGATGGAGATGGAGAAATAAGTAGAAAAAGGGTGAGTGACTTGCTTGGTTTATAGAGTGTGAAAGGAGAAGGGTTGGGATGGGTTTGTGATGGCTTAAATCGGCGACGGAATGATCTGAAATCGACAACAGAATGAACAAATCGGCAACGGTTGGGTTTTTTTTGGGTTATCGATGACGATTCTCTTCTCTTAACGGCAAAGGTTCACTTCTTGGCGATGGTCCGCTTATCGGCGACGGTTGGCTTCGGCATCGGTTGGCTTTGGTGGCACTTGCTTCGGCGTTGGTTGGCATCTTCAGGTGACGATGAAGACTCGACGTGCTATTTGTGTTTGGTGTTCAGAATTTAGGAGTGAAATGAAATGAGGGGTATGTGAACTAAAAGGATATTTATATAGGGGTCTTTAGCGACGCAATATTTCCGTCGCTAATGCCTTCTTTCGTTGCAACAGGTATTACATTTTTATGTTTTTAGTGACGAAGGTAAATTTCGTCACTAAAAACCTAGATTTTTTAAAGATTTTTAGTGACGAATTAATATTTCATCGCTATAGCATACTTTTAGTGACAAATTGTGATTTCGTCACTAAAACAATGGAATGAAAAATTATGATTATTTTTAGCGACGAATATTTTTCGTCGCTAATTCTTCCTTATAGAGACGAAATGATTTTCGTCACTAATACTATCCACAGCAATGCCTACAGTGACGAAATATTTCGTCACTAAAAATTTCAACTTTTAGTGACGAATTATTTCGTCACTATAGATAAATTAAGTTTGCGCTAACGCGTCCCTTGTTGGCGCCCATTTTTCATCTCACAATAGTGACGAAAAATATTTTTCGTCGCTAAATGTTTTAATTTTTTTCGTTATTAGCGACAAAAAATATTTCCTCACTAATTTTTGTCGCTAAAAATACATTTTGTTGTTGTGAGAACAGCAACAGAAGGAACAGGTTTGGAAAGGTGGACCCATCAGACGGGGATAGTAATGACCTCTTGAAGAGCATGCGAAAGGAAATGGATGAGCTCAAAAATGCGATGAAAGAGAATACGGACAAAAATTTGGATGGGATGGCAAAAAGTACTGACTCCCCATTTACTGCCAAAGTCTTAGAGTACCCTTTGCCGCCAAAGTTCTGCCTTCCCCAATTGGAATCATTCGACGGTTTGAAAAACACTTTGGATCGTATAACCACTTTCAAAATGATTCTAAATTTGTAGCAAACCCCCGATGAGATCTTGAGCAGCTCGTTCCCAGCCACCCTCAAGGGAGCTGCCAAAGTGTGGTTCAACAAGCTCACTAGATTTTACATTGATGATTTCGAGTAGCTTAGCAATGCCTTCGTCCGACACTTTGTTGGTGGACAACGCCAGAAAAGGTCAGCGGACCATCTCTTCACGATCAGGCAAGGAGAAGGAGAATCACTAAGGTCCTATGTGAAATGATTCAACAGGGAAGTGCTGGAGGTGGACGAAGCAAAAGACAAGGTGCAGTTGACCATCTTTAAAGCAGGTTTGAAATCAAAGGACTTTGTGGTTGCACTTGCAAAAAGCCCTCCGGGTTCAATGGCAGAGATGTTGCTAAAGGCCCAAAAGGACATGAACGTTGAAGAAGTTTTGGCTACGATTGGGCACGAGGGGTCACAAAGGAAGAACACTTGAGACAAGTCAAAGAGCAAAAAAAGGGAAAGAAACTTCCCTTCATCTAGCAAGGAATCTATCAAAAGAAAGGACGACAAGCCCTTAAGAACGGTAAAGTTTACTCCTTTAGTCATGCCTGTTAACAAAATATTGATGCAGATCAAAGATGACCGTGCTCTTAAATGGCCGAGACCACTGCATTCCTCACCTAATGTCCGCAACAGGAGGAAATATTTCCAGTTCCACAAAGATCATGGCCACTACACATAAGATAAGGATCTGAAATAAAAAATATAAGAATTGATCAACAAAGGAAAGTTACAGAGGTTTGTAAAGAAGGACAGGCTGGGACAGACGAAGCAGAACGCTCGAATGAGGTTAAGTGAGGAGCCCAAGGATAAGGATCGCCTAAAAGATCATCAGGTGGATGCCATAGAAGAAATAAGGATGATCAGCGGGGGACCTACCACAGGGGGATCGTTCAAGTCCTTGAAGAAAGCAGAACAGAGACAGGTGAATAGTGTTCATGCAATGCGTTAGTCCAAACATCAACGAAGGGAGAGCCCAAGTATGGTCTTCTTGGAAGAAGATGCCCGGGGAGTAAAGCAACCCCATGACGACCCCTTGGTTATCATGCTCATGATCGAAGGATTCAACACCAAGAGGATCTTGGTAGATAATGGGAGCTCGGTGGACATCATCTACCTTTTCGCTTTCCAACAGCTAAAGGTAGACCCAAAGAGACTTTGTCCATTCAAATCTCCCATTGTCAATTTCAGTGGAGATAAGGTGTACCCGAAGGGAATAGTAACACTGACGGTCACGGTTGGCTCATACCCTTTCTAGGTAACTAATCAACATAGTTTTTTGGTAGTGGACTCACCTTCGTCATACAATATTATCATAGGAAGGCCCACCCTCAACCATTGGAAAGTAGCCATATCCACATATCGCCTGAAGGTGAAGTTCCCAACACAACAAGGAATCGGAGAAATAAGGAGAGACCAAGTGCTAGTACGAGAGTGCTACCAAGCAATGTTGTCGTTGAAGGAAAACCATACATGGGTAATTGAAGAGAAGACCCCAGAAGTCATGGAAGCCCTGGAAATGATTGAATTGGTAGAAGGAGACCCCACAAAAACAACCAAAGTGGGGACAAACTTGGACCCTGGGACGAAGAAAGACATCGTAAGTTTTTTGAAGGATAACCTGGACGTTTTCGCCTGGAGTCATGAGGACATGCCTGGCATATTGGCTAACATCATTTAGCATCAACTGAATGTAGATCCTAAGAGAAAACCAGTCCAACAGAGAAGGCGAGTCTTTGCCCCTGAACGAAACAAAGTGATCATGGACGAGGTTGACAAGCTACTCGCCGCTAACTTCATCAAAGAGGTCTATTATCTTGAATGGTTGGCCAACATCATCATGGTCAAAAAGGCAAATGAGAAATGGAGAATGTGCATCGATTTCACAGACCTGAATGGGGCTTGCCCAAAAGACAGCTTCCCTCTACCTAGAATTGATCAGCTTGTAGACTCAACTGCCGGACACAAGCTTCTCACATTTATGGATGCTTTTTCTGGGTACAACCAAATACAGATGGTTGAATAAGATCTAGAGAAGATTGCTTCCATCACCAGCCAGGGGCTTTATTGTTATAGGGTTATGCCCTTCAAGTTGAAAAACGTAAGAGCCACGTACCAGAGGCTAGTAAACCAGATGTTCAACAAACAAATTGGGAGGAACGTGGAAGTATATGTGGACGACATGCTTGTCAAAAGTAAAGAAGAGGAGAATCATTTGGACGACTTCAAGGAGACGTTTGGCACGTTCAGGCAGTACAACATAAAGTTGAACCCAGCCAAGTGTGCATTTGGGGTCTCATCTGGAAAATTCCTTGGCTTCATGGTGTCACAGAGAGGAATAGAGGCAAATCCAAAAAAGGTGAAAGTCATCCTTGAGATGTCCTCCCCAAAGACGATCAAAGAAGTACAATCGTTCACAGGAAGGGTGGCAGCCCTCAATAGGTTCATCTCCAAGGCAACGGACAAATGCCTTCCTTTCTTTAAAACCTTGAAACAGGCTTTCATCTAGACATATGAGTGTGAAGAGGCATTCCAAGAGCTGAAGCGTTTCCTGAGCAATCCCCCATTCCTGAGTCTGTCCAAGGAAGGCGAGGACCTATTCTTGTACTTAGCAGATCTGCAACCGCAGTGAGTGTGGCCTTAATCAGGGAAGAATATAGGGTACAACGTTCGGTGTACTACATTAGCCAGGCCTTCCAAGGAGCTGAGGCCCAATACGCGAATGGAGAAGATTATGTTCGCCCTGGTGTTGGCCTCCCGGAAACTTCGTCCGTATTTTCAGGCAAACCCGATCATAGTAATAACGGACCAGCCCATCAAGAAAGCAATGAATAAACCCGAAGCTGCAAGACGAATGATACAATGGGCCATTGAGCTCAGTTAGTTCGACATAGAGTATTGACCCAGGACTGCCATAAAAGCCCAGGCACTGCAGACTTCATAGCGGGACTCACCACACCCGAACACAAAGATAGCCAAGAAGAACCAACCTTCTGGACGATCCATATAGATGGATCATCAACACAAAAGAGAGGTGGAGCGGGCATCGTCATCACCACTTCTAAGGCCATACTGGCAGGGCTAAAGATTGCCCAGGCACTTAAGGCTAAAACTGCCTTGTTGAAAAGCGATTCACAGCTCGTCATAGGGCAGGTCAATGGTGAGTTTGAAGCAAAGGAATCAAGGATGCAGAGATATCTGAAATTAATGAATCAACTGATTAGCAAATTTGATCGTGTAAGTTTTGCTCAAATCCCAAAGGACCAAAATGCAGAAGCTGAGGAAGTGGCCAGAAGTTTGTCATCTGACGATCAAGTGAAGGAGATTGATTGGAGGTTGGAAGAAAAAAATTCTCCTAGCATTGAAGAATTTTAGACCTTCCCGGTGCACAACCATGCTAGTTGGACGAGCCTAATTTTGTCCTATCTCAAGGACGGATGATTACTACTCAATCCTGATGAGGCCAGGAAGATCAAGAAACGAGCTACTAGATTCACTGTGCTAAATGACGAGCTTTACAAAAGAGACTTCTCACAGCCTTACCTGAGGTGTATTGAAGAAGAAGAAGCCAAATACATTCTGGAAGAAGTTCATGAGGGCATTTGCGGTGACCACATGGGAGAAAATTCCCTGGTAAGAAAGATCATGAGGGCAGGCTACTTCTGGCCTACAATGCAGTAACACGCAGTAGAGTTTGTTAGAAAATGTGACAACTGCCAAAGGTATGGAAATGTCCAACGAGTCCCAGGGGAAAAGATGACAGCTATCACCTCGCCCTAGCCATTTGCATAATGGGGGATCGACATCATGAGACCTTTGCCACAGGGTAAGAAGCAAGTGAAGTTATTTCTCATCGCAATCGACTACTTCACGAAGTGGGTGGAGGCAGAAGCACTAACCACAATCACGAAAGTGAAGGTATAAAACTTTGTGTGGAAAAATATTGTATGTAGGTTCGGGATACTTCAAACGATCATCTCAGATAATGGTCGGCAGTTCGACAGTCAAGAATTTCGTTTGTTCTGCTCAAACCTTGGCATAAAAAACAAGTACTCCTCTCTAGGACATCCTCAAGCCAACGGGCAGACAGAAGTAATGAATTGAACATTGTTGAAGATCATCAAGGCCCGATTAGTAGGGGCAAAAAGAGCATGGCCCAAGGAGTTACCAAGTGTTTTATGGGCTTATCGAACCATAATAAGAACCCCAACAGGAGAGACACCCTTCAATCTCACGTATGGCATAGAAGCAATCATCCTCGTTGAAATAGGGCTCACCAACCTAAGGAAGGAGTTCTTCAGCAATGATGACCAATTGAAACTAAACCTAGACTGTTTAGACGAAGTCCGAGACCAAGCTTCTCAAAGAATGGCCAAGAACCAGCAAAAGATGGCCGAGTATTACAACAAGAAGGTAAAGCTCAAGAGATTCAGCATCGAAGATCTCGTCCTATGGAAATTGACACCTGCAACAAAGGACCCAGCACAAGGCAAGTTAGGGCCGACATAGGAAGGCCCATACCGAGTCATCCACTACTCTCAACAAGGAAGTTACCACCTGGAAGATCTGGATGGGAACAAATTGCCTCGTCCTTGGAATGTTGAACACCTGAAGAGGTATTACAAGTAGGAACTGTAGCTCATTTGTAAGCAATTGGTAATGTCTTTTGATTTTTGAAGCAGATTAATAAATGAACTATTCAGTGCCTAACATACTTTTTTAATATTTCTCCTCTCGTCCTTTGCAAGCTCATCTAACCAAATCCTTTACTAAATGCAAACCACTTAACGAAGTTAAAATGATAAAATTCCTTAAATGGATGTAAGTAATTTTAACCAAAACAAAAATGATAAGATTCCTTAAATGGATGTACATCATTCCAACTAAGTTAAAATGATAAGATTCCTTAAATGGATGTAAGTCATTTTAACCAAAACAAAAACGATAAGATTCCTTAGATGGATGTACATCATTCCAACTAAGTTAAAATGATAAGATTCCTTAAATGGATGTAAGTCATTTTAACAGAACAAAGACGATAAGATTCCCTAAGAGGATGTAAATCGTCCAAATAAAAGCTAAGGCGATAAGATTCCTTAAATGAATGTAGGTTGTCTAGACAAAACTAAGACGATAAAATTCCTTGAATGGATGTACATCGTCCCAAAGAAGTTGGAATGGTAAAAGTCCCTAAGTGGATGAAAAATATTCTGAGTCCCTAAGTGGATGAAAAATATTCTGAGTCCCTAAGTGGATGAAAGCTATTCCTTAACAAAGCAAAAATGACGAGATTCCATAAGAAGATGCAAGTCAAGGCGAAAATGAGATTCCATGAACATGGGTCATTGAGCAAATCCTTCAAACGATTAGACGACCCAACCTACCATTCAGTATGTGCAAAGAATAAACAAGAAATATTCAAAAGCAAAATGAACACAATGAAATAAATGTATATAAAAGGAGTTCTAGTTTAAGAATTGTTCAAAAACCCCAAAATAGGCAGGGCACCTAGAAGTACACAAAAATAAAGAAGAAAAAAAAACAAGGAAGCTAGACAACAAGAGCATCATTCCCTTCTTTGTCAGGCGCTGAAAAGTCCTCGTCAGTAGCTGTAGCAGTCTGGGCAGCGTGAGCAGACTGTGCGGCCTTGTCAGCCTCTATCTCCTTGTCAATGGCCTCCAAGTCCAGATCCTCCAAGTCCGTCTCTGGACCATGCTTCACCAAGTATCTTCTCAACAACTCGAAACCTTTGTAATACCAACTAAACAAGATTGTATTATACTTGTCTGTGAGTTGGAAGGCATGGATGGCCTTGGCCATGGCAGACTTCATCTTCTAGTTGGCTGCCACGAGCTGCTCATCCTTCTACTTCACTAGCAGCTTCTCTACATTCACCTCCTCGGACAAAGCCTTGATTTTTGCCTTAGACGCATTATTCTCATCCATCGCGGTTGTCAAGTCTTTCCTCAGACAAGAACCCTCTGCCTCCAGCTCCCTTACCTTGGAATTGGCTACTACTGTCTTCTCCTCGTTTATCAGATACTAGGAGGTAATGTGCATTGTCTCACCCGACACCTGGCAGCCAAACCATACAGTGATCAAAATTAGTTGAGGCCACTAGCGTGTATGGACGAACAATAAAAGACGAAGGAAGATTACCTGGACGAGCTTGTAAACATAGTGGCTCACCATCTCATGGGAAGGCATGCTCGAGATCTCCTTCATTTCCTCGGGTGTCACGACCTCGTTGGCCCAAGCTAGAGCCGTCCTGGCGTCAGCCCAAACACTGGCTCCAACTTTCTCCTTCCCCTTATCCCCTGTCTGGCGCTTCTTCGAATGAGGAGTGATCTCCTCAACAGAAGCAGCTGAGGAGGCAGCCCGACCTTCCTCTGGGACAGGGTGGACAAACCCTTCTCGATCACCTCCTTCTCCTTCTTCTTTTCAACAACCCTTACCCTCCGTTGACCAATGCTAGAAAGGGGCTCGATCTTCTTCACCTTGATACGGGCATACAGCTCTTGGTCAAATTTGGTCGTCATCTCTACAGGGAAAGAGCAAAAAAAAAAAAAAAAAAAAAAAGGAAGGAAGATGGACCAATTTCGTCCTGAAACAACTCACTTTTCTCTTCTCTGCGTATGGCACAAAGGACGTAGTGAGAAGGCTCCGGACCCAAACAATGACAAGCCAAGATCTGAGGGTCAACTAACTCCTCAAAATCATCAATAGTGCTCACATACTTAACAGCTTCCCGAATGCACCATTCAAATTGGCTCTCAAGTTCGGGACGATCCTTAACTACAAAACAAGAGAAAATATGCACAAGGTCAGAATAGACGATCAGAGTAAGCAATGAAATTATGATTTTCTGACAAGAGGTGAATGCACCAAGTTGAGGGGTCTCCCACCGACGTAGCAGCCTAGGGACAATCCCCCAAAAGTCGTCGGAAAGGGTCTCCCAACCGTCACCCGACACGAAAAAATACCTAGATTTCCAATACCGGAAGGATGAAGGTAGATCGACGATGAGCCGAGACCTTCTATCCCAAGGCACGAGCTCATAGTACCCAAACTCCTTAGATTCTTTCAGACGATAGAGATGGATGAACTCATTTAGCTTGATCATGTCCTTGTTAGCTATGGTCGTCCAAATCACCACACAACTTATGACGATTCTCCATGAATTTGGCATAAGCTCTCCTAAAGCTATGTTTAGATAATGGAGAAGTTCCATTATGAAGGGGTGGATGGGGAATTTGAGACCACACAAGAAGGCTGCCTCATAGAAACACACCTCGCCATAGGCAAAGGCACAAGATTTCTCACCCATCCTAGGGAGGCGAATTTTAGTCTCCTTGGAGAATTGGAACCTATCCCTAAATCTACCAAGGGTTTCCTCGTTCAGGGAGCACTCCTCTTTGAGGGCGTGAAATGATCGAGGTGGTGGCAAAACAGAAGGTTGGGAAGACATGAGTATAGAGGCAGCGATGTCCATCTCAGCCCCAGCCGTGCCAGCACTAGATGATAGGCCCGTCTCCAAATCACTTGACCTAATCTCAGAACCCATTCTCTCCCTCCTTAAAATCTCTCGCACAGTCTCGAACCAATCCAAGGATTGGCACAATAGTGGATACAAACTAACCAACACTAACTCTAAGCTACTATCGCCTTAGACAAAATCCCCAACCCGCAGACAATGGTCACTAGGAGAACCTAAGAACGCTCCCAAATAAGCAAAGAAGAACGTGACAGAGGGAGAAGTATGCCTAATATCGGAGTAATCAACCATTAAGCACAAGAAAAGGAAGAAATAAAAAGTTCTGAAAGGAAAAAGGAGCAGAAAAGGGCCTTACTTGAGAAAAAGGAGGAAATTGAGAAATCAAGGGAGTAAGCGCATATCAGAAAAAAAGAAAGTGAAGAAGAAAGGAGGAAAAGATAAGGATGCTTAAAAGGCTACCTTAGAAAATGGAAAAAGTGTGGAAAACTAAAGGGTCTCATTGGAACAAAAACCCCTCAGCTAACTTAGGCATGATGCGTGGCCACAACGAGCACCACACCGCCACTACGCTATAAATGCGAAAAGGGTGAAACCCCAAGCGGCACAACCGCCAAAAAAAAAAAAAAAAAAACTTTACATATTCCTATGTTCGTCTTCAATTGGACGACCTCGGAATAAGGGGCCAACTAATAAGCCTGACATACTTTCCTCAAGTAAAGCCCTCATCCGTAATGATCATCACTAGACGAAGAGGCGACCGTTCGTCCCTAGTAATCATCATTGGACGAAGGGAGGACTATTAAGCCACAATTAATGGTAGGGCGTTACACATCAGCAATAAGTATTCCAGCCGTTGGTAGGAACGAGATCCTCTCATTCAAACCCCATAAAAGCGTTACAGATACTACATTGATACCACCATTAAACACCTCCAACAGCTAGAATAAAGAATCAAGTATATATATAGGTGCCTCGGGACCTTGGAAGGGGTACTGAATTCTTATCCTTACACTCGAGTACTCTTATATCAAGCTTTCTTTTCTCTCTTAGTTATCTAACTTTATCATCAAAGGTTTTGTGGCAGGCACCACACCGGTGACTTTCATCCGTTCCATTCTTCACCCTCTTCTTGCAGGCCTTTTGACAATCTTGGACCATCCTCCCGCTTGACGATCACTTTGACTTACGATTTTGGCATCATCACTTTCTTTGGTATAGGATCTTCAAGTCGTCGTCCATCATACTAACGAGGAACATACTGACGAACTCTAGGTCGTCCATTGTACTGACGAGATGAAATCGCGTTTTATCACTTTTAATATGGTTGCAAACATGTTTCTAGAAGATGCAAGAGTTACTTATTTAGTTGAAAAGAAAAATGAGAAGATAGAAAAGTAAAGTTGATATAAATTTACAATTATATTTCTATTAAATAAATAAAAATAACACATTTTTTTAGCAAATAAAATTATGTATGTTCAAGTGGTCGAAACAACAAAAAAAAAAAAAAAAAAAACAATTGGACAAAATTACCCCCACCATCTGTGTTTCCTCCTCTTTCTGACCAAACATTTAGTGGAAGTTTCTATTTGATACGTTGGATGGTGGACACATGTCCACCATTCAACATATACAGTGAAAGTCTTGGACACGTATCCACCATCCAACGCGTCCAATGAAAACTTTCACCGTAAGCCAAGTAAATGCATGTCCCTTAAAAAAAAATACTTCTCACAAGGTTTTCAGCTTTTGACGGGCTCGAGAAGAAACCACCCCCACCATCTGTGTTTCCCCTCTTTCCAACCAAGCATTTACTTAAAAAAATATTTCTCACAAGGCTTTTGATGGGCTCGAGAAGAAATCACCCCCACCATCCGCGTTTCCTCCTCTTTCCAACCAAACATTTACTTAAAAAAATATATATATTTCTCACAACTTTTCTTTCTTCCCTTTTTCCTTTTTTTCCCTTAATAATTTAGTAATTAATTTATTACTGTTGCTCATGTTGTCACTGTCATCGATTAGCAAAAAAATGTTGTCACTGTCATCTGCCCGTTGCCTTTGTCACCATCATATTGTCGTCACCCCTACCATGTTTTGTCCGCTCCTCTATTGGCCAGGTGAGGTGTAACAAATTTTTTTTTTGAAAACGGGTGTAACATTTTTTTGAATATGAACGTTAGAAAACTTCATTGAAATCTATATGATTTTTTTCCCCTGCATGAAATCTATAAGAAATTGTACAAACATGAAGCTAATTGGAAGTTGGAACTTTTTTATTTATTTTTTAAGAAACTGAAGCTACTTTTTTTTGAGAGGGATCTGAAGCTACTTGGAACATGAATTCCAACAACTGTTCCCATCAACCATACATACGAAATAAATTAAAAAATAAAGCTGACATAGTTTTTGTCGTAATCAAAACGTGCATCTCGATGGCTCCACGAAGGAGGTCAATCGTCAATGTAATAAAGATAATTTCGCTAAAAGTGAAATGTTAACGGCACAGGTATCTGTTAAGGAATCATTTATTGTGGGATTTAATTAATGAAAAATTATATAAATTAATTAAATAATTGAAAATAATATTAAGGTGACAAATGAAATTTATAAAGTTGGCTCTACACTACTTAGATAAGAAAAAGCAATAGCAATGATTCAATGTAATAAATTGAACGTGAAAGTATTAGAACATTTTGAAAAAAGGCCTCTCTCTCTCTCTCTCTCTCTCTCTCTCTCTCTCTCTCTCTCTCTCTC
>JAOXJQ010000107.1:5524290-5537182 GCA_025762765.1 Quercus bicolor | reverse complement strand
ATATATATATATATATATATATATTGTGAAAGTGGGGGCTTCCTCTTGTGTTTAAAATATTGGTCCATCCTATTATAGGTCAAAAAACAAATATAAAAAATAGTAGCCTACATTCACATAAAATGACAATGCCAGTCCACAAAAAATAAGTGGTAAAATACAACCGGGGGGTGGGGGTTCAATTTTTTGTAGAGTTTATAATCCAGAAAGTGCGTGAGAATTATAAATATAAAAACATCAGAGTATCCTTCAATGCATAATAACACCAAGAGCGTGCAAACAAGCAGTATAAGAAACACGCATCTACAAGATGATAAGCAGTACGTGATGAGAAAAGATAAACATGTCAAAGTACATGACAAAATATTGATACACACCCAAAATGGAAATACATGCCCAGAAATAATAATACATGTCTGGAAGTACTGAAAATATACTGCAAAGAAAACGAACTGCCAAGAGGAAGATCACTTCTAGGGAACATTAGGCAACCCAGGGATCCCTGTTCAATCTCCTCTCTGAACGGGACCTTTGCATCCATATCTAAAAATGTAGGCACCTCCGGGGCGCCCCTCGTAATGTGAAGAAGAGGGCTGACTCGGAAGCATAGGTGGCTGGGCATGAGTGGTAGCAGCCTCAGGAGGGATCCCTTGATAAGAACTCCTAATTAACGTCCCTAGTAGGTAATTCAATCTGGAACTGGAGGTTAAAAATCTGAGAATGGAGCTTAAAAATCTGAGAATGGAGCTCCCTTGTCTGCTGCTCATGAAGGTGAGAAAGTTGAGAAATCCTGGAATCAAGCTCAGACTGCCAATAAGTTTCTCTCTCTGTCACTCGAGCCTGTGCCTGGGTCAACTCAGTCTGTACTCTGGCTAATTCGGCTTGTGCTTGAGCTAACTTTCCATCGCTCATACTAGAAATAATTGGTTGTATATACTAGTTATATGATATCATGCAAGATTGTATGGTATCAACTTGCTAAATTCTGTTAGTGTTGATATTTTAAAAAGAGAAATTCCAATGTGTTTACTTACTTGATGCAACGCAAATACTCCAAAAGGTCCCCCCCAGCGATCCCATTGCGCATAAGATCAATCAACAAATGCAATTCTTTTAGGGAAATCTGTAATAAAAGATTAAAGAATAATGGAACATTATCAAGTAGTGGTAAGTTAACTAATGTAGTACACTAGAAGATAATTCATTATAAGCTACTAACTTTCTTCGACACTGCTGCTTTAATTACTTCCTTATTGCAAATATTTGAGCGTTGTAGGATCTGAAAAAATGACATGTAGAAGCTAACGATAAATTATACAATAATGAGAATATTGAAATCAAATTTTAAATAATTATGTATAACATAGTTGTTTCTTGACATCGTGTGAACTCACATGATGGTGATTGTAAAAACCTATCTTTATAAAATCATCACCTTTCAATGGTGGAATTTCTACTTGGAAGACAAAAAGCTCAGAGATTCCGATTTGCTCCAATATATCCTTTTCACTTGTGGTTCCTAACACAAGAACTTTTATCCCCTAAATATGAAATAGAGAAAGATTAAAATTAAGTTAAACTTCCTATTCAAATACAAAATATATTTCTAGCTAATAAGAGGTGATACCTTTGTATCATGCTTTCTAAGTAGACCCTTTAAGGTTTCGGAAAATTCTTTTAGATATTGTCCAACCTCGGTATATCCAACCAATCTAACATTAACAATTGACTTAGGTAAGCAAATGATGGTAGTAGGGGTAAGAAATTGATAGCAAAGTATCAGAAAGTTTCAAATATATAAAATCACCTCTCAATATCATCAAGGATGATAAGGCTTGAATCGAATTTCAAAGAATCCTCAAAAATCTTTTAGCACTCGCAAACAACAAGATTTGTTAGAGGAGGCAACTAAATGTTTGTTAATCTAGATCAATAAATCTTCCTAATCAAAATTTATTCTATCGAATTGTAGAAATGGTATAAAAAGAAAATAAAACACAAAAAACATATGATTATCTTCGACTAGATATTGATAGTAACAGACCTCCACAAGTTTCTGGGATTTTTCTTTTTCAGAGAAATCAATCATTGATTCTGGTTGAACCTGCATTTGCAAATAAATCGAGATGAATGAAATTATAACATTGTGGTTACATTAATGAAATATTATGTTCATGTTTGCGCATATATCAATAGACATACCATATCCACATGTTTAAAATATTGTTTTTGGACAATGTGTGCAGCCAAAGTTGTTTTTCCACTGTTGAAAATGATAAAACACATAAAATTAGGAATATACTTGTAAATAAAAAATTTATTTATTATTTATTACAAAGATAATTACCACCCGTTTGGTCCTGCCAAAAGGCAGGTAAAAAAGTGATGGGATTTGCAACACAAAAGTTGATTTGCAATTTGATCAACTCTTTTGAAAGCTGTGAAAACAGGATCAACATGGGAGATGTCCAAGAGGGCATTTACCCTGCAACATTTGTTCAAGTAAGAAAAAGAACCATCAGATTTTTGTCCTCATTACGAGTACTCAAATTTAAAGGACTAAAGCAAACTCTTGCCAGTTTATTCTACTTTACAAAGAACAAATCTTAATAATCAAATTGTATCATAAAAGAAATGCAAAAAAGAGGAAGCAACTACATTTCCCAGGAATTAATACTTGACAGAGGTTGCATGTCACAATTGTAAAATATCCTTGGCTATATCCTAATTCGAACATGTATAAATAATAATATTAACAAAAGTGATCCACCTGTGATTGTCTAGTTTGTCAACAATTGCTGAGTTTTTGGTTGCATGTCGCTCTTCAATTCCATCCTTGAAATCATTTAGACTTACTTTGATCCTTTCTTTATCAATTGGCCCAAGAGTGCTTTCCATGGTTCGATAAATAGCATTTGACAACGCAAATCTTGCGAGACCAGCAAGGTCTGCTCCAGTCCAATTTGGAGTCAAACGAGCTGCTCTTGTGCAGATTACATCAACACATATAATCGCAGCCACAAAAAGAAAAACATTGCAAAACAAGTCACAGATTCTAGCAAGTATCTTCAATGCCATAAAGAAAGCAAGACATAAACATATACGCAATTAATTTCAATTAGCATATTGGATTTGAAAACCACAATAATTAAAACTATTAACACATGCAAATATATACAAACTGTTAGCCATTTACAATATTATAAAGAATGAAGCGAGATAGACAATTTACCTATCTCTTCAAGGTTAATGGCTGGCTCAAGTAAAGAGGTTTCTACTAAACTTTGGGTGTGAATCTTCAGTATCTCAAGACGCCCTCTTTCATCAGGAACGCCTACCTCAAGAAGAAGCTCCAATCGGCCCGGTCTATAATTGGAACACAGGTAAGCGGGTGCAACAAAGAAAGAGAGAGGAAGAGAGGAAATACCTCAAGAGAGCTCTATCTATAAGGTCCAACCGATTTGTTGTTCCAATAATGAAGATGTTGTTCATACTAGAAAAACCATCAATCTGAAACACAACTTATGAGTTCCATATTGGACAGACATTTAAAAATAAATAAATAAATAAATAAGAAAATCCTCAAAATTCTTCTATTGGTTCAATCAATTTCATATGATATGTTTCTAAATATAATGAATAGTATTCACTCACCATTGTCAGTAATTGACTCACAATGCCATCCTGCACTTCTGAGTGGGTGGATTGACCTCTTCTCTACATAAAACAATGCAATTCCTAACATTAAATCAAGTTATGTCAAACCAACAAATGAATGGTTAAATTCTTAATTCTTTTACCCTTGCTATTGAATCAAATTCATCAATGACGATTATATGGAGAGGACTTTCATCTCCTGAAAAAGAAAGGGAAAAGAGATGATAGTTAATATTCTGACATAATGTAATGTGAACTTAACTCGAATGTATTATATATTCTTTACCATAAAGCCCGTGGTCTCTTATTGCTTCAGAGAAAAGTCTTCTCACATTTTGCTCGCTCTCACCCACCCACCTGACTAATAGCTCAGGACCTTTTACAACCTGCAACACGTCACATTATAGTGGCTATATTTTAACCTATGTTTGTATGTGGGACAGGGTAAGAGAGACCTTTAGTTTCACTGCACCCAATAGGTCAACAAGTTTTCTCATAAGCAGGGTCTTTCCCGTCCCAGGTGGACCGTGTAATACCATTCCTTTTACATGGCTGATGTTTAAGCTGAGAATGAAATTCCCATTTAGATTCATTAGATAGCTACTGGAAAGTTCAATCAAGGCATAAAAGCTACTAGTATGTTACCTTTTGCAAAGTACTGGGTCAAGAAATCTACTGGCAAAAGCTTTTTGAATTATGGACCGAAATGTCGGTCCTATGCCACCAATGCCCAGTGACACTAACATCTTCTCAATATTTTCCATCTGAATTTCTTTGTCAAACACTTTAGGAGGCCTGATAACCTAAAAGATGGAGAGATTTTTATTTGTAATTACTACTTATAAGAGATTATAAAAAAATCCAAGTTATTATACTTACAATATTTGTTTTGCTGGTTATTCTGCCCACTTCATTATAGCATTGATTAGCCTGTCCCAGCAATCTTATGCGAGTAATTTTAAAATAAGCGTCGATTTGAAATGACACATTCTGGCCATTATTCATTATCTAAGAGAGAAAATAACAAATGAGCGAATAATATGTGCCATATGAGATCGGGATTTAAATGAAAAAATAAAAAAATAACAAACAAACAAATAACAAACATAAGATAAGTCTCACATTAGCATCACGCATGCAACATTTTAGGTAGAGACACACATACTTGTTTCTTAAACCTCTTGCTCAGTTCAAGCTGCAATGCAGTGTATTCAAGCTACAAATTATAAAAATCTTGTTAGCACTATATATGGACATATAAATATAATATAATATAATTTTTTTTCGTTAAAAAAAAAAAAAAAAAAAATCTAATACCTTAACACTCTTGTTCAATTTATAAACTACCACCTCCAGTTCTTCCATGTCTAGTTCATTTTTGGGCTCAAATCTAGAAAGGAAACATTCATCAGAAGGTAATATGAAGAATTAAAATTGATATATTTACACGCGGAAGAGAAAATGATACTCACAATTTGACCATCACGAACTCTCCCACTGATATATTGGCAAACTTGCGTTGCATTTCATCCAAGGCTATTATCCCCTCTTTCAGAGTATTGTCCTCTGTATTATCTTATTAAGGAATGAACTTATACTCCATATGTTCTTAATATGATAACCCATCCAATTTTTTTGTTTTTTCCTAGGGCACCAAAGGTAATGAAATGAGGCTCGGAAGGGAAGGTAACAGGATATTGTAGAAGAATACGAGCAATGGCAGAGGAAAAGATCAGCTGATCATGACGAGCTGGATCATGATAGTTCTTAATAAATGAGATGGATCATGTGAGACAGAAAGTCAATAGAGTGACCTTTTAGAAGAGAAATGGAAACGAGCACAAAGCTCAATGGTGGTGTTATAGTAAGACATCGGAGTGAGAATGTAGGTCATGATCATTGTAAGGACCAAATTTGGGTTCCTAGCTCAACACGTGGATGGACTTAGGCCCAATAAGCCCAAAACAAAGAATTTGTAGAAAATGGGTTAGAAAACTAGGCTTGAGTTGATCGAACAACGAGTTAGATAGGTTTGATGACAAAAAGATGAAAATAGACAATTGTAATATGAAGAAAAAACATCCTCGGCGAAGTCCGAGGACCCTAGTTCTTATGTATAGCTCCTAGGTAATGTTGCAAGTTTGATTGCAGATTGATACACTGTTCAAGTATCACTTCTACATTAATGCGGTCAGGAAGTTAGCTGCAGTGCATTTAATGCGGAGGTAACAACTTTATTTTAGAGCTCCTCCTTATCTGATATCTTCACAATGCTTGTCTGCTCCAACTTACTTTTCAGGTTGTCACCCTTACTGTCAAACCATCTTCCAGGACCTTTGCTTAGTCTGGCCAAGGACGTTTTCATCTTCGGCACACTCTCTAGAGCTATTACAACCAAATCCTACCTTTCTATTTTTCAAAAGTCTTGTCTAACAAAGGCCTCTTCTCCTTGGGCGAGTCCTTGACCTCGGCTTGGGCCACAGGCCTAACATACGGGTAGATAATAAACTTCAGGGCCTAAGGACCCTACAATCATGTTGAGGAGAAGTGCATCCCTTGCAAAGTCATAAGTGACAATGTCCAACAAATCAACCAAGAAGCTTTAAAGCTCAAGAGCATCACGAGAAGGACCGATGATGATGGGGGAAGAAGGGTAATCTGGGTTCTTAACCCTAGGAATGTGAAGCAACTCATGGAGGAAATTTGAAGTTACATAGATCCTAATGCCTCTAACACGTGTCTCAAACATGGGGACACAAGTTTCAAAGGCACCAATGTTAGAGTAAAACTCAGACAAGGATGGTGAGGCACATTACAAATCCAAGGCAAAGAGATTCTCAACCACTGGAATGGAAGGTTGTAGGAATGGTAGTAGGAGTGAGATCACCCAAAAGAATTTGACGCTCAGCGTGACGCTGACATTTCTAAAAGTTTTCAATAAAGATCTCAAGGTATCACTAGTTAGAAAACCTAAACTTTAATGGCCTGTTTGGATGGAGGGCGGAAGGAGGGAGAGTGGAGGAGTAGAGTAGAGTTGGCTAAAAATAAGCTAATTTTGTACTAAATTTACTCTACTCTACTCTACTTCCCCTCGCTCTCTCTCAATTCAAACAGACCATAAAGGTACAGAGGAAAAGGTAGTGGAGGAGAGAGAAATGGGGTTATGACAAGGAGTGGCTTCCTTGGGACCCATGGAAAATATGATTCTCTTTAGAAACACAGGAACCAAGAAACAACACAACAGGGATCGCAATTAAAGTGAAATCCACAAACAATTTGTTAGCATGTGATTCTACATGTTTCCAAACCCCATAAACAAACATCCATCCAACACTACAACACTCAATGCAATTTCAACACACAAAGACTAGAAATTGAAATCAATATACTCCAAATGTCACAATGCATGATATACAATGAAAATTTATGAAAACTCCCAATGAAATTTGTACAAAATCAACACAAAATAAAAATACCAAAAATGAAACCCTAGGTCTAAAATGCAATGCATGACACAAATGCATGATTATAAATGAATTAGAGTGACTTACCAAAGATTTGGGAGTGACAGAGGACCAAAATGAGAGAAGAGGGCTTAATTTGGTGGTTTGGATCGAGAGGAGTTATAAATAGTCCAAATAGAGAAAATTTGAAATAAACTGCGAACTACCCTAAGTATTTATAATACCCACGATTAGATAGATCCAGGAACTATCAAAAAGGTATTGAGAGGCAGTCTCAATAGATCGACTAGGTGTCAGGAAGGAATCAGAGACATGATAATGGGGTTAAAGTGGCTTAATGGATCGGATAGGGATCATGGTAGAGTTGAGAAGTCTCGATAAATAGAATGGGGTATTGAGTAGCTACCAAAGAGACAGAAAGGGGCCTAAATCTACTTGATGGATTGATGAAGGAAGGCTCGTTAGGTTGAGAAGGTAATAAGGAGGTATCGTGATGTCTTGAAAAAGCAATGTAATGCAGCATTCAATATGAAGCACATGTAATACACAAACATAACCCTCATCAAAATGAGTTAAAAACAAGATAGAATCCATGCAATTTATCTCGAACACGAATCAAGCATACACAGCTAAACCATCTATCCAAGTTTATTTTGAAATTAAGTCCATACAGTTTAGCATGCTTAACTAGTACATGTATCACTTAAGATAGCGAACCACACAACTACTAGTTAGGTATTAAGAGTATTAAGGAGTATGCATTTAGTGTGTGAAAACATTTGCAAGTAAGCATATGTGATACAAGATGTAAAGTAAACTAGTGAGAGAGACATACACACTCACATCTTAGTCATAATGGTTTGAAACAAATTATCACCTTTGAGATACATCCTATAATTTCCACATCAGCTAAACCATATGCAAACTTTGACCAAAGTGTATATAGAATTTGATGCTATTTAGCTCAAAGAACATTCATATTTGAATATATGAGCATAAAAAAAAAAAAAAAAAAGAATAAGCCCTTTATTAATTTTTATTATACATCATTTTTCTTGATATGTAGTGCTTCACCTTTTATTTAGCATGGCTTTTATCATTTGCATGGAGGTGTTTCTTTAGATTGACGGATTTTAGCAGTGAGGTGGTTATTACGCCTTTCTCTTAGGATTTTTAATCATTCCCATCAAAACAAGTGACATAGATTTAGAGTATTCATGATAATCTCATAGTCTACAGTCACATAAAGAACCAATATATGGCTCATGATGCTCAGTTATGCATAAAGATGTTCATCTAAATTGCAAAAGGTACACAAACATGAATCAATGTTCATTGGGCAACCAAATGTACACATGTACCAGCACACACAGTTTTTTGTATTTTTTAATTTTTAACTAATTTTTTTTTTCCCTTTTGAATTTCAGAAAGTAGAGAAAAAATGCAAAAACTGAAAAAGAAAAGAACTAAACGCTACTAAAATAAGCTAGACTGACACAAACAAGAAAAAAAACAAAAAAACAAAACAAAAACAAAAGTAGCAAACACCAAATAAAATATTACACACGTCTTTCATAAAATGAATGCACGAGAACACACAAAATGAAGACATGCAAGGATAAGGTCCGAAAAGAGACAGAGAGAATTGTAACACGAATGTAGAATGAAAGCCTTAAGCAACAATACCCTTCGCCACCCACTCAATCTTAATGGCAAGCTGTGTGGTTGAAGAGGTCTTCTTCTTTCAAGATTAGCGTTGAAAAGGTTTGGGGGGATTCATGTTCCCTTGGAACTGAGATAGAAGGCTCAAGGCCTTAATCAGCTCACCAAGCAAAGGCATCGAGTCTTGTGCCTTAGTCTGAAATCTATTGTTTGGCACACCATTCTTCTTTTGGCTAGCAATCCATTTGAAGTAATTGGGACGGGCGTGTCTAGTTGCAACACAGTGGTAGCATAAATGAGATCTCTTAGGCTAAGAGTTCTTCTTGGGACGAGGATGAGGATTAGTCTTGGGAGAACTTCCAAGATCAGATCTGCCCTTACCAACCTTAGGTATTTCATCTTCGGTTTTGGTCTTCTCAGATTGTTGAACAAATCTCCACGAGGACCATTAGGCTTATAAGCGATGGGAGTAGAGGAATTAGAACTATTATACCCTAATCTAGCTTTAGCAGAATTGGACTTCTGAACACTTAACATTTCATCAAACTTAGAGCTAGAAATTCTCTCTGATTGGGACCAAGCATGACTAAGTTCAGCTTCTAGGGTTTCAACCTTGTCTACTAAACTATTATTCTTAAATCTAAGGTTCCTATGGTGTGATTTACCGCATCAATCTTGGTAGATCAACTTCACTAAGCTTCTTTAGGGTTAACCTATATAGCTTCTCATGTCCTTAGCTTCCTCAATAGCATTGGTCTTATCATGGAATCGCTCAAGGGGAGACCTAAGAATTTTCCTAACAATCTTAGGTTCTTCTATTATCATTCCTTTTAATCTATAGACAAAATTCACTATACATTTAATTTTAACATAGAACTCATCAAAAGTCTCATCCTCTCCCATCCTAATTTCCTCAAAACTAGAAGTGTGCATTTGTAGTTTAGAGGCTTTCACGGCCTTGGTTCCCTCATAACTGGTCTCTAAGATGGTCCAAGCTTCCTTGGCCATAGTTGAGCAGTAGATGTTTTCTTAAATTCCTCTAGGGAAACACCACTAAAAATCGTATTCAAGGCTCTACTGTTGTAGTTTGCTACCTTGTTTTTCTTATCATCCCATGTAGATGGTTCACCATCAGGCTTCTTCCATCCTATTTCTACAGAAAACTAAACATTTTCATCCAAATATTTTAAAGCATAATTAGTACCATCAAAATATGGTGGAATACCAAGTAATTGACCATAATCCATGACAAACAAGGGTCAATGATCACATTGAAGAGATTAAAACCTAATTAGAGTGTGTCTACTATAATAACCAATTCCCAAGTTGATTAATTAGTCCAATTACATGCAAGATTCAATTAAGGCACAACCAAATCACAAATCAAGAGTTAAGTGCAATGGAAATTAAATTTGAAATAGGCGATATGATCATGATGGGAAATTTTTTTCGCACGGATGATTATTTAGATCAACACTCCTAAAGAATCCACTAACAAGAATTGAGGTTACAAGTACAAGGAATCTTACCCTATCCCAAAGTATCTACCTACGGTAGAACCTACTGATCTATATAACATCTCAGATTCAATCTAATTGGACTACTTCTAGAAGAATATTTCTTCTTTTCACAAATCTCCTATTTGTGTCTAATTCTCACAGCAATCAATAATTGATGCAGATTGGTGCAAAGTCCTTCACAGCAATACACTTTGATGAACCGGTAGCAACTTGGTGTACAAAACCCTAGGTGCACAGGTCACAATAGCTTCATAACTACATGCTCCTCTTTGTCGTTTATGATGACAGCTGAAAAGATTAGCTTTTATATGCCCTGGAACCCTAGTGCAAAAATCCTAAGACAGTCCAAGTCATCATGGGCTAGAACAATCGTTTCTATTATGAAATCTCATAGCTCAATAGATTGAGAGGTATCAAGCTAGGATCAAGTTTTTATTAAGTCTCAATAGATTGACAAGTTTTGAGTGACCTATTTCAGCAACTTTTCTTGAGCAATCTCATGAGCTCATACAAACTCCTAGTTAATAGCATTAGAATGCAAAAGAATGATTTTAAAAAGGTAATTGATTAATTGAAGTATAGGATATCGAATCTGTACAACCAACTTGTCATTCACCACAACATGATAGTTTTTCTTGAACGTTTTAGACCATCTGCTTTGGAGTTGCTTGTTGATCATGAGTTTCTCAATTTGTTCCACCTTCATGTAAGCCAAATTTGTAAATTTTGTATCATTTGAAGTAATACCAGAGACCTGTAACATCAAAGTTGGAGTTGACATAAAACTTTCCTTTAGGCTCTTGATTCAAGAAATGTATGCTTGAAATGACAAGTGAGAGGTTAACGTAAAAGAGAAGATCAAATATTCTTGAAAAATCAAGAGAAAAGTTGAGAGGTTTGTGCACTGCACAAGGGTTTTGGTATGGGGTGTATGCAAAAGCACTGATGGAACTAGTCATCATTTGGCAAAATCCCTCATTTCCTTAGCTCCAAAAACACATCTATCGCTTCCTTAGCATGCCACCTTTGGGACACCTTTGCAAAGATCACCTACGATTGCTTCCAAGAAACTCTCACAATTTTTCTCAAACACCTCATGAGCATTTCTAAACTCTCCCACTTTACAATACAAGTTAATGAACCCACTCTCATAGTACTTATGGTAGTCCAACCCAACCCTTATGGCAACGAAATGAAGTTGCACAACTATATAAAATAATGGGGTGTTTAACAATGGGGCAATACCCCATTGATTTTTCTCGAACACAGTGCTTTGTTAGGTGCATCTAGTCTAATGTATGATCGTTTAATTTTTTTTCCAATGAAAGAGCATAGAGTGCAATTGTAGGAGATTGGTTTGGATAATATGCGCAAAAGTTTGATTCGGTTCCAATAAGTTTAGCACAATTTGACAATTGGGCTGCTATAGTTTTTGGTAGAGAATCTGGGGGATCTTGGTTTGTTGGAAATTGAGCATTGACTTGGGTGTCAAAAGGTGTTGTTGCCTTTTTCCCTATATTTTTCATCATGGCTTTGAGAGATTTTTATTTGGTTCTCTTCTTGCACATTCAATGGCTGTGAAATAAGCCTCGCGCGTCACACTCTGAATAGCCTCAACGGCTTTAACAAAGCTTTGAGGAGAGGGTGGCTGAGGTCAAAGAAGCTACTCTTCTCCAGGGCTACACAACGCATCGCTTATCTAGTTTTTAGAAAACAGAATTGAGACTAAAGTTAAATTGAATAAGGGGAAATTACACTTGACCCCCTAAATTATACTCCATTTTACATTTATTTCCCTAATTATGAGAATGCACACTTACCCCCTTTAAATTATTAACCGCGTAACATTTCCCCCTCCTAAACTCTAAGAGTGCACACTTACCCCTTAACTATTGTCCATGTAATACTTTGGATCCCATCACATGGATAATAGTTTATGGAAATAAGTGTGTATCCTCATTATTTAGGGTTAAGTGTAGAAATGATATAGTTTAAGGGGTAAAGTGTACATTCTCATAATTTATGGGATAAGTGTAATTTCTCTTAAATAAATGCAAAAAATAAATAAAAATAATAATAATGAAGTGTAAAGCTGTGATATGTAAGAAGTTTATTTTTTATTTTTAGAATCATGATATGTAAAAGTGAAATTGAAGAATATACACACAAAAAATATATGGAATTATGAAAATTTGAATTAGCGTTCTTAACTTCTTATAAACTTCTTGATGATTAACCAGGCTACCCCCAAACATTAGTTAGTTCTTAGAATGTTTTTAGATGTAGGAGAAGAAAGGGGAGTAGAGGAAAAGAGATGAGGAGACTTTAATGAACCATATTTGATTGTTTTCTTAAGGCTAAAATGTAAAATTGACCCTCTAACTTTTTTCAGATTTCATTTCAGTCCTCTAACTTTGTTTTTGTTCATTTCAGTCCTCTAAGTTTCAGATTTATTCAATTAAGGCCTTTCCGTTAACTTTTTTGTTAAATATTTTTTTTTTTTAAAATATAGAAAATATTTTTCAATCATTAATTGAATTTTTTTAATTAAAAAAATTTGAAGAAAAATTTATAAAATTGAAAAATTAA
>JAOXJQ010000107.1:5500445-5513287 GCA_025762765.1 Quercus bicolor | reverse complement strand
AATCTGATACGTGCATCTGTATGGAACATGTACTAGGTTCGAATGTGGGGAATGTTATCCAATTTGAATTTTGGTAGGAGTTTTTATTCAAGTTGTTAAAAGAGTCTTTTACTTTTAATATAAGGATTTCTTATCTGTTATTGTTATTTCAATTCTATGTAGTTGAGTTTGTGTATGTTGGGTTAGCGAAAATAGTTCAGTGGAGCCGTGGAGGAACCAAAAAGAGTATTAGTTTCTGATTCTCTGGTCTAACCAAGATCAGATTGAGGATGGTGACGTCATAATAATTATTTATTAATATAAATAGAAAAAATTGAAGTTTGTGGTCGAACAGGGTTGTGGACCTATGGTGAGGTCCAGCTCGTTAAGAAAGGTCCTATTTTTTTTTCCTTTTTCTCAAAAGGATTTTAACTACATAAAGGCTAAAAGCTCCAAAAACATATAAGTTATATACTTATATATAATAATAAAAAATAAGAAATTGCCATATAGAAATTATAGAATAAAAATAAAGGAATTTATCGATTTGCCTTTAATTTTCTACTCCATTATGATTTCGTTTTTGTTCACAAAAGGTTTTTTTTTCTATTATTTTTCGATTATTTTTTTAAGAAGAATTTACAAAAGGGTTTCAGTTGCATAAAACACCAAAACATACCTTTCAAAAAAAAAAAAAAAAAACACCAAAAACATAGATTTAAAAAAAAAATTTATGTTATTCTTTTTAAGGATGGCCACAAGTTGCTACGTTTTAATCCGAATTGGATCCAAAATTCATTATTGTGGCCATCAGCTATTTACCAAAGTGCTTCGTTCATCTGTAAATATTTATTTTTCGTTCCCAAAATTGTATAGGTATTACAATCAAACAGGTTAACACTGATGAACGCACAAAGAAAGAGAGAGAAAGGACCTGAGGAGCCATCGAAAGTGGGATCAGTGCGAAAATTTCGCATGGGCTGGAAATCGTGGAATCGAGGTTCTTCGTACTGAGACCCCTCGCCGTACGCAGGCTCCAGCAACGAGGGCACTGGGATTGGTATTTCTTCGTGTATCACCATTTTTGATTTTCTTGGAATTATAATTTTAGATTTCCCGGAAACTCTGAAATCAGTTCCACTAACAAAGTCACAGTCACAGAGAACCACCAAACAGATCCAAATACCGCTGCGTCCTCGATCCTATGGTTCAAAGCTTCGATTACCGCATTCTGGAACTGTACTGTACAGACAGAAAAAGAAGAAATTTGCAAATGAGAAACTGTGGTACTTTATCACAAAGAAGACTCTCTATCTGGGAAGTCTTTCTTTATTTCTATTTTAATGGAAGTCTTTTTTTATTTATTTTTATTTTTTTAATGTTCTTTTGTCGTGAAGTAAAGAGGACTCTCCATCCGAAAGTCTTTCTTTTTTCTTTTTCTTTTTCTTTTTTTGATAATGTTCTTTATTTCTATTTCTATCTCTACCGATAACATGATTCTTATTTTCGGTCAAGACTTTTTGAAGGTCAAAAATATCTCTTCCAATAACCAATGACTGATCTCCTACAAATGTATTAGAATTTGAGTTAATAATGTCACACCATTCCTCAAAAAATTCAAATCTTGAACTAAATTTTTTGTTGATGGCCATTTCGGAAGCCCAAGTAGAAGGGAAAAGCCCAGCAACACGGACAGAAAGGAGTTGGCAAACGGATAGAAAACCCATTAAGTCCAAGCGGCAGGAATAATGGATTACAGACCTATGAGATAAATAAATTGGTCTTGAAGAGATAAATGGGCTTAAAGGAGCCCGAAAAGAAAGAAAAAACAAACCATGGGCAGTATATGATGTGGAAAAGTGAGAATGAGCCGTGGCAAGCCCAAAATAATGAAAGCAAAGAAAGTAAGGAGTTGATGGCAAGCTCATAAACCCCAAGGATGAGAAATAACGTAATTGGGTCGGAGAAACCCAAAGAATTCAATAAAAGCCCATGGTAATGCGAAATTAGAAAAAGAACCGAGGAAACCGAAGGAAACCAAACGGGCCCGAGACGTCCAACAAAAAACAAATGAGACACAGGAACCTCGCTAGTAATGTAACACAAGAACCAATGGGCTTGTTGGGCCATTAGGGGAAGAATAAACAGCAGGCCCAAAGGGGCCCAGCTAGATCGAAACAAAACAACTTCGCAGCAAGAATGATAAAGTAGTATGGAAAGAGATAGTAGCAAGAAGAAGGGTGGGCTAAGGAAAAAGCAAAGCCCACCATCAAGCAAGGCTCAGCCATGAATAAGGCAAGCCATAAAGGAAAGGGAAACCAGAAAATGGTCAATAACGGACGGCAGATTGTGCAGACTAACTACGGTAGATGCATGAACAGTAGGTAGATTTTGGACATACATGGAAGAGAGGCACGCACAAGGCCTAGACCTCACCAGCCTATACCCAACCAATACAGGACACGGTGAGGTCATAGGTCAAAGGTAAAAGGGCATGATTTGGTAGTGGAGAGAAGGGAAAACCTATTTTGAGATTCCTACTAGGGCTCTTTTGGGGAAGTGTCCTACTGGGATGACATACCACCCAAACGGGCAAAACTGAGCTGGAACCACTAAGTGCATGCCATGAGAGATAGGGAAAGAGAAAGCACCCACACCGTAATAGGAAAAGGTGTTACGGCAGACAAACAAATAAAATAACTTTCTTTTGTTTGGTGATGGGGAGTGGCTCACAGTCAGACCAGTAGTGGTCGGTAGGTACACCCAGACCAGACAAAGATAATTAAGGGCTAGAATAGTAAAATTCGATCACGGCAGGCACTATAAAGAAGCCCTTTCCTGTACAGGACCAACGACAACAAGAACAATAAACACTATGGTATTGAAAACTTGAAAACCAAGAAATAGAAACAAAGATTAAGAAAAAAATAATAATAAGAAAAAAGGGGAATATTGGAAAAGAAGGAGAGAAAAAAGATAGAGAGTGAGAACAACAGGTATGCACCAATAGGTTGATTCCCTCTCTCCCTCTCAAAATCCTACTCTCTGCCGGAAACGAAAGGTGTTCTTGGGTACCAACTATTCAGGTCTACTTTCCTCAAAATAATTAATTTCTACAGCAGAATCTCCCTAAGAGATTATTCACTTTGAGAAAGGGTGTTCTTTCCTCTCTGGTTTCGGTCCTGCGGATCAGACTTTATCTAATTTATTTACTCTCTCAATCAGCTCACATACTACCCACTTGTTCCCTTTACTTCTCTTATAAAATAATTGTTAATTAAAACTAAGGTTTATTTGTTCACCTTAATAAAGATCTCAAAATCTTTGATATTATTATTATTATCATATCTGCCTATCGCAACCCATTTGAAACAGTTCCACCCACCGTAAGCGTACTCCTGGTAGACGAGGTATAGTTTGTGCATAAGCCAAACCAAGTTAAGTTGTAGTTGGTCCGGTTTCAACTCCCTTACTCAGAACACTCGAGCCCAATACCGCAAGAGGCAGCTTGGCCCACTTTAACCACAAAAAGGCCCACTACATTAAATTGGCAATTTCACTAGGGAGTTGAGAAGCAGATAAGGACAGAACCCCTCGCAAAAAAATGCCTCTAAAGTCTGGAACAACACGAAATATGAGTGTCGTGCCCTCACAAGCAGAGTCCAGGCCAACGATGCCTCACCAATAGCAGCAAGCAGAAGGTGACAACGGAGTGGGGACTAGACCTCAGCCATAGCCAAGAATCCCTACTGACAATACCAACATCTTCATTGAAGTTTTGCAGTCCTTGCAACACTCACAACAATAAATGATGGAAGAAATCCGTCAGCTGAAAACAAACAAAACAAAGGAGAAAGGAAGCCAGCATGACCCAGAACATGCGGCAGACAAAGAAGAGTCACCAGCAGGAGGTGTCCTATAGAATGTGAAACAATGTTTCATTACTATAGTCAAAGTAACGGCTCTCCTAGAATAAGAGAGAGCCAGAGCACCTAAGGAGAGGTTCTACGCATGAAGGCCTCCTTACCCACTAAGGGTACTCAGCAAACCATACCCCGAGAGGTATGAGTCAAGGGTCTTTGCACGCAGGAAGGGAAGTGCAGTTGAGCACGTGAGTAAGTTTATTGATACCCTTGGCCCTTATGTTGCAAACGAAGATTTATGTCTTTGAGAATTTTTCAAGTCGCAATGTGACCGGACGTACACCTGATACATCGGCCTAAAACAAGGATCGATCCCAACTTGGGATGACATGGTGGATGTAATTTGCACTAAGTACTTCCATGGAGAAGAAACAGTAACGCTTGCAACCCTACAAGCAATCAAGTAAAGGAATGGCGAAAATTTGATGGAATACATCAAAAGATTCAGGGACATAGCACTTGATTACTATGATCATTGTGAAGAAAGAACATTAGTGGAAATGTGTATGACGAACATGCTCAGGGAGTAAAGGGCAGTCTTGGAAAACTTAGAAATCTCCTAGTTTGCGCAGTTGTTGCAAAAGGCCAGAAAGAATACTCAGTCCGTAAAACCAAGTTCGGACAAAAGAAACGCTCCGCAAGCTATGGCAATATCCACTGGCGAGCGGAGAAGGAAGACTGGTGGAAAGGAATACGATACTCCATCACCAATACCATGCACTCCAAAAGAATTAGATGTGCTACTAGACAAAGGGCAGCCTTTACCGTAGACTTCAAAGGGCAGGTTTCTACTGGCCAAGCATGGGTAAAGATGCAGACCGAGTCCAAACTCAGTGTAGGACCTGCCAGCTCGCAGCAGACAAAGAAGAAAGTTACACTGTGTTTATTAGCAAAGACTGGAGAAGCCCATTCGTATAGTACTTGGCAGAAGGTATCTTGCCACAAAAGCACAGTGAAAGATACAAGCTTAGACGGCTGGCAATGTGCTACTTTTTGCATAACTCGGTCTTTTTCAAGAAAGGATATGATGGTGACCTTTTAAGATGTTTAGGTCCTGAAGAAGCAAGAGAAACGATAAAAAAAGTGCATTCGGGAGAGTGTGGGAAGCACTAGGGGAAGAAAAAACAATACAGATGGGCTACTACTGGGCTACTATGAAGAAGGATATGGTAGAATTTGTGAAGAAATGCCACAGTTGTCAAGTGCAAGCCAACTTGATTCACACTTACCCCCATAACTTACATAGTGTGGTCACCCCATGACCCTTCCACACTTGGGGGCTTGATTTGATAGGACCAGTTAACCCACCATCGCGTAAATACATATAGATACTAGTGGCTACGGAGTACTTCACTAAGTGGGTAGAGACAGTGCCATTCCAAAAGGCCACAGGAGGAGTAGTGGCAAACTTCATCAAGGAGAACATAATTGTGAGGTTTGGAGTGCCTCATAGGATTAGCGATAATGGTACACCGTTTGTCAACAGTGATGTAAGGAAAATGATGAAATTCTACCAAGTCAAATACCATCGTTCATCCCTTTATTACCCTCAAGGAAATGGGCAAGCAGAGGCAACAAACAAAGTTCTCATAAAGATCATCAGTAAAATAAACCAAGAGTACACAGGATGATGGGCAACACACCTGCCAGACGCCTTTTGGGCTTACAAAAAATCACCAAAGTCTGCCACAGGATTTTCACCATTTTCCTTAGTATACGGGACAGAGGTAGTAAACCCCGCAGAAGTGATGACTCCATCTTTGAGAGTAATGCAGATGCAGGGGAAGGAAAAAGAGGGAGAAGCCTTTACGGCAAAAAGGTGTGAAGATCTAGAAGGACTTGATGAAAGAAGGGAGGAAGTCCAAGAGCGTAGCCACAGATACAGACAAAATATGACAAACGCCTATGGCAGGATGACTAAAGAGAGGGTGTTCGCGGAAGGACAACTTGTGCTGAAAGTGGCAGACTATGTCAGGCGAGGTATGGCAAGACCATCTAAGTTTGCATCCAAATGGGAGGGACCCCTCGTTATAAGAGAGACACACTCGAGTGGATATTATCGCCTAGCCTAGATGAATGACAAGGACCTAATGGATCTCATCAATGGGAAATGGCTGAAGCGTTATTATGCCTAAGTTAAGGTTATGTAATTGTCCCTTTCATTCAATGAGTTCAAGGTTTACCTTTTGTTCTTTTTTTTTTCCTTCAAGTGACCATGTCACAGACAAGTTTTGTAACAAGCTTTTATGAGTACACAATGAAAAGGACATGAAGTATTATAAAAAGTTATTCTATGTCATAAAGTAATAGCATAAATAGTAAACAAGTGCAGCATTTTAAGAGTTACAAACCCAAAATGTAGCAACTATACCAAGTTAGCTAAATAAGTGTTGTAAAAGGGAAGTATGTAGATAAAGTGTACTAAGGTAGGGTAGTAAAAGAAGGAAAAGAACAAAAAAAAAAGAGGGGAAACTACATCAACGAAGTCCAGAGATAAGAGGTCGGTCTTCAAAGCGACTGGACCCACCAATGCTAGCAAGAAGACGCTCGTGACAACCTTCAAAATCTGCCACCTCCTTCTTCAAAGTCTCAATCCGTATGTCAATAGCGTCTATAATAGGCTGAACTTTTCTCATGAAAAAGGATCAGGCAATCTCATGGAGATGATCTAGAATGAACTCCACAGCAAAACCCACACTCATCAGCTCCTAAACCACAACCCTCCACTGCAGGATCCTCTCTGAAGAGACAGTATCAACAAAGTTATATTCAATATCATTCATTACGCTTCCCAGCAATTTCAAGAAATGCTCCCTGGTAGAACGACCAAGACGAAATCGCTGCATAAAATCTCCCCAGCTACTAAAAAAACTGCCTCTAAGTGAGAAACGCAATCCTAGGGAACCTTGAAGCCATGGAAGTCCATGTAAGGAGAATCGGAAGCCCAGAAGTTTGCAAGATCGAGGTCGTTAATCTCAAGCTGATCAAAATGTACAAAAAAGGCTACGACCTCACCCACGGGGTTTGGAACCATGGCAGAACTACTGCCCACCTCAAGCTGAGAAGGGACAGTTGGCAACGAACCTAACAAAGAGTATGAGATGAGAAATCATAAGTTAGGAGCAATAAACTTGCAAGAAAGAAAATAAGGAAGGAGTCGAGAAACTTACCAGGACCCATGAAAATGGAAGTTGTGGGTACCACAGAAATAGGTACAATAGAAACAGGCATTGTGAGAGTGGCAGAAACAGGTGCTATGGGTGTGGCAGGATCAGTGGCTGGAGGCATATCAACGTCTACTACGACCCCTGGCCCCTCAAAAGTCTTTGTAAGATACGGAAAAAGACATTCATACTAAAGGAAAGTGCAGCAAAGAGGAGATGCAAATACCTACGCCTAAGGAAGAGATGACAAAAAAGAAGGAGGAATGGACTTAGTCAAAAATCAAAAAGAAGGGAAAAAGGAACATACTCATGAATTCGGTCTCAGTGGGAGCATCCTCCTTGTCGTCAAAGTCAGAAATCCTCTTCTTCAAAACAGGTTCATCGTCCGGATCCTCAAAGACATCCTCAGACCCCTCAGAGGACAAGTCCACATCAAGACCATGTGTGGCAGAGCTGGGAATGGAAGAAGGAGTAACAACCAATGAAGAACCATCCTTCACAGCCTGGGATAGAACTGCAAAAGGGTCACTGGTGGAGATGACCAGGGGTGTGGCAGGAGAGGAAGCCTCGGTTTGAATAGTAGCAGGAGGAGTGACCACCTCTTGGGAAGAGTGTGTCTTGGCAAGAACGGGAGTGGCCTTACTAACCTTCCCAGTATGAGTACCCTCGTCTATGGGTACCGACTCAGTGGGAAGGCTAGAAGCCTCAACAGGAACTTTGGGTACAACAGCAGAAGGGACAGGTGTTGCAAATACTATATCAGCCCCATAAAAAAAGCCTTCCATGGGTGCACCCATAGAGCCAGAAAGTTCCTCCGCTGTAGGGTGGTATATAGAAAGAGGCTCGAGCTCATCCTAGAAGACGAAAGGAAAGAGATGAGAAGATCAAAGGAACTTTTAAACAAATGAGTCAAACAAGAACATGTGGCAGATGAAATTTGTGCAAAAAAAGGGAGGGAGAAGAAGAAAAGAAAAGGAGATGTACCTCAAACTCAGGTTCATCAAGTAAAATCGGTCGGGTGGCTGATGCATCCTCCTTATGCTTAGACTGCAAAAGGGAAAGAAAACAAAAGATAAAGTTAAAAAGAAAAGTCAGCACATGTGTAATGGCAGGAAAGTTAAATGTATAAAAAAATAAAAAAATAAAAGGCAGAATTAGAAGTAACTTACTCTCCGCTCAACAGCAAAAGCAGGGTGAGAGGCTGTCTTTCTCTTGCTGCCTCATGTTCTACTAGAAGGGGGAGCATTTGTAGATGGTCGTGGAGTGGCAGGTTTGGGCTTGCTCTTAAACTTAGGCTTGGTAGGAGCTTTCTTACTCAGCACAGGAATATTTATCACTTTAACTTTCTTCTCCCAGCCCGGAGGATAATCATCGGTGTACCAATACCACCCTCTTTTCTCCTCATCCCACTCAAAGATACCAAACCGGTTTTGCTTCCTAGCATACACTAATACAGATTTGGAAAGCAAAAGCAACCGAGAATTGACCAAAATAATTGCGCTAAGCCCATCAAGAAGAACAAGAGAAAAGCCACGACTACCTATCAACTCTTTTTCAAACGAAGTCATCACGGCCTGCCAATATCCATGCATAGCAGGGGTACAAAGACCTTCCCTCAGTGAGCCCAGAACGGTGACTGTAGTAAAACTCTGACTCCAAAATTCAAAGGCAGTGGACCGCAGAAAGGGTCGGACAGAGGTAGGGGACTCCATAAGAAAAGAAAGGTCATCAGGGATGTCCTGATCTAATCCGAACTGCCTTCTCACTCGGTTGGCAGGATAATAAACAAATCTAATCTCTTTGTCGACCAAATAAGGCAGCCACCTAGCATTGGTGGTCGCCAAGTAAGTGATTCCAGTCTCATCAAAACCGGTCAAGGGAGTGGTAGTCCCGACGATATGAACAAACAAACCCATGGCAGAATCTACACTTGCATAACCGGCACCCAATTTCCTATAAGCTTTCCAAGAAAATCCTACATCTTGATCAAAAGATTCAACAGCAGAATGGCCAATCGATTTCAAGCCAACCTAACGAAAGGCTAATGGAAAGTCTGACACAAATCTGCCACAAAAGTCAGTAATGGCCTGCGGACACAACTGGTACTTGTCTTTGGCAAAACGAGAGGGCCTACACTTTGAAAAATGCTTAGCACAACATTCGTATAGCAGGTGTTGCAAAATAGTACTATGAACAGAGGAGGTAACTATATAACAGGAGCCTGCCTGGCTCTCATCACTCCGCAGGATGTCCAGCTGAACATACAAATGCCCCAAGAACATAGGGGCCAACGGCAGACTAACCCCAGCAAAAATCTTAATGGCCAAGCGAAAATATAAAGGTTTCACAGCGTAATGAAGGTGGGATCCAAAAACAAACTTGCAAAGCCAAAATGCAACAAAAGCCACATGGTGAGCAAACTCAGAAAATTTAGAAAAAGAACTAACCCAGTAAGACAGCTTGGCGTTCCCGCTCATCTTTCTCTTCAACTTAACTTCCACAGCCTCTTCTTCTGGGGAAAGCTCTAAGGTGGCAGGATCAACGTCTCCAAGGATAGGTAGGAGTAACTGGTTGGCCACATCTTCTAGGGTAACGGTGACCTTACCACAAGAAAAGAAAAAGGTATGGATGGTGGTACACCACCGGCGGACCAAGTGACGAAAGTTAAAGAGGTCCCAGAAGTTAGACAAGCAGCGAGATGAAACTATAGCTTTCAAAACACCAACTCGTTGCAGTAACCCCATGAAGCCAGTGTCAGATAACTCATTATCCACCCATTCTCTCCAACCCAAGGCCGTACCAAATTCGAACTCAAAATGGATGGGCATAGGGAGCGAAGTACCCTGGCGAATGATTAGATCGGGGATCGAAAAGGCCAATGAAGCCCAGGAAATGTCCGTACTTCGCCGGCAAAGAGAGAGCCACACACAGCTCTAAGGTGGTGGCACATAATCGCTGGGAATCTTTAGGAAATGGGGATGAACGTCGTACCAGGGATCGATGAGTGAAGCACACTTGCTGTCTGGGTCACACTCCGTTTCTTCCTCGTCGGAGTGGTCCGACTCGGAGTATACCGTCTCTTCATCTACACCACGTGCGGCTAGAAGATCGAAGATAACTTCCTTTCCTTTATAGTGGGAGGAGCTTTGGCTCTTCGCCGGTGTCATTATGAAGGAATTTGGTCGAAGAAGATGAATGAGGTGTTTAAGGAGGAGAAAACGGAGAAGAAAGAGAAAACAAAAAGAGAGTTCTGGTAAGAAGGAAGGAGTGTGTGTTTGGATTACAGAGGGACTCCTTCTTAAATACCCAGGTCATTTATGCAGGCACGAAAGGAGGCGACGGGTCAGCCATCACAAAGAGGGTGAAATTAATGACAAAACGACTTTGTTTCAAAATAACTACCAAGTTAGGAAATCCGAAGAGACAAAACTGTTCGCAGTAGGAATATATATATATATGTGTGTGTGTGTGTGTGTGTGTGTGTGTGTGTGTGTGTGTGTGTGTGTGTGTGTGTATGTATAAGGTAGAGACCACCGATCAAAAAGCCCAAGAAAGAAAAGAATATGGAAAGACAGGAGAGGTAGAGGAGTTTTTATTCACATATGAACCGTAGGAATGCTTCATATATTCAGGAGGCCAAATGTTGATGGCCATTTTAGAAGCCCAAGTGGAAGGGAGAAACCGAACAATACGGACAAAAAGGAGTTGGTAAATGGATAGAAAACCCATTAAGTCCAAGCGGTAGGAATAATAGATCACAGGCCCATGAGATAAATAAATGGGTCTTGAAGAGGTAAATGGGCTTAAAGGAGCCCAGAAAGAAAAAACAAAAAAACAAATCATGGGCAGTATATGATGTGGAAAAGTGAGAATGGGCCGCGGCAAGCCCAAAGTAATGAAAGTAAAGAAAGTAAGGGGTTGATGGCAAGCCCATGAACCCCACGGATGAGAAATAATGTAATTAGGCCGGGGAAGCCTAAAGAATTCAATAAAAGCCCATGGTAATGCGAAATTAGGAAAAGGGCTGAGGAAACCCAAGGAAAGCAAACGGGCCCGGGATGCCCAAGGGAAAACAAATGGGACACAAGAGCCCCACTAGTAATGTAACACAAGAACCAATGATCTTGCTGGGCCATGAAGGGAAGAATAAACGGCAGTCCCAAACAGGCCCAGCCAGATTGAAACAAAACAATTTCACAGTAGGAATGATAAAGTAGTATGGCAAGAGATAGTAGTAGGAAGAAGGGTGGGCTGAAGAAAAAGCAAAGCCCACCATCAAGCAAGGCCCAGCCACGAATAGGGCAAGCTATAAAGGAAAGGGAAACCAGAAAATGGTCAAGAACGGACGGCAGACTGTGTAGACCAACCACGGCAGACACATGAGCAGCAGGTAGATTTTGGACATACATGGAAAAGAGGCACGCGTAAGGCCCAGACCTCACCAGCCTGTACCTAGCCAATACAGGACATGGTGAGGTCATGGGTCAAAAATAAGAGGGCATGGTTTGGTGGTGGGGAGAAGGGAAAACCTATTTTAAGGTTCCTACTAGAGCTCTTTTAGGGGAAGTGTCCTGTTGGGATGACATACCACCCAAACGGGCAAAGCTGAGCTGGAACCACTAAGTGCATGCCATGAGGAATAGGGAGAGAGAAGACACTCATACCGTAGTAGGAAAGGGTATCACGGCAGGTACACCCAGACCAGACAAAGGTGGTTAAGGGCCAGAATAATAAAATCTTATCACGACAGGCATTATAAAGAGGTCCTTGCCGTGTACAGGACCAATGACGACAAGAACAGTATGCACTACGATATTGAAAACTTAAAAATCAAGAAATAGAAACAAAGATTAAGAAAAGAAAAAAAGATAAGAAAAAAGGGGAATATTAGAAAAGAATGAGAGAAAAAAGATAGAGAGTGAGAACGACAGACATGCACCAATAGGTTGATTCCCTCTCTCCCTCTCAAAATCCTGCTCTTTGCCGGAAATAAAAGGTGTTCTTGGATACCAACCATTCAGGTCCACTTCCCTCAAAGTGATTAATTTCTACGGCAGGATCTCCTTGAGAGATTATTCACTTTGAGAAGGGGTGTTCTTCCCTCTCTGGTTTCAGTCCTGCGGATCAGACTTGATCTAATTTATTTACTCTCTCAATCAGCTCACATACTACTCACTTGTTCCCTTTACTTCTCTTATAAAATAAGAGTTGATTAAAACTGTGATTATATTTTTCTTAAGTAAGGTTTATCTGTTCACCTAAATAAAGATCTCAAAGTCTTTGATATTATTATTATTATCATATCTGCTTATCGCAACCCATTTGAAACGTTCCGCCCGCCGTAAGCGTGCTCCTAACAGACGAGGCATAGTTTGTGCGCAAGCCAGACCAAGTTGAGTTGCAGTTGGATCGGTCTCAACTCCCTTACTCTGAACACTCGGGCCCAATACCGTAGGAGGCAGCCCAGCCCACTTTAACCACAAAAAGGCCCACTACACCTTTATGTGATTAAAAAATACCGTCATTAATAAATAATAATTTTTCTTAGGCTCCGTTTGGAAGATCATAAGGGAATGAAATGGAATGTATTTAAGTAATGAAATGGAATAGAATGTATTTAAGTAATAGAAATGAATGAAATGAATGAAATGAAATTAAGTAACCTTGATTGGATATTTTAAAATAAAGGAATGAAAATAAATGGAATGTAAGTAATCTTGTTTGGGAGCAACATGGAGGGAATGGAATGAAATCATTTTATGACAATATTACTATT
>JAOXJQ010000107.1:5276567-5290734 GCA_025762765.1 Quercus bicolor | reverse complement strand
TCTGTGAGATATATAATAAATTCAGCTAATCTGGTAAAAAACCATTAAAAGCCAACTAAAACACTAAGACCTATCATGTCTTTTTTTTAAAGAGAAAAAGGACTTATTATATCTTAGTATTCTGAATGCAACAATCATGCATCAATTGAGGTTTTTTTGGACTAAATGTGCGCAAATTTTTTTAGAGCAAATGTGCCCAAATTTTCATCCAAGTTTTACATTTCATTTTACCTTATTTGCATAGAGACTAATTACTGAGAAAGTGAGAAGTACTATGGATATGGAAGCAATATTTCTTTTTCATGCAATAGATAGGCATGTTAATTAAATATATAATAAAATCCACCACTCATGTAAGAAGATGACTTTCTTAAAATAAAATAAAATAAATGTAAGAGAATGGAATATTACTTTTGAAGTTTTGAATAATTTTCTTGCATTTCATAGGTACATACATACATCTCACACTATGCATCATCTAGATGCTCCCTTGCTAATTTTACATCTCACACTATGCATCATCTAGATTCTCCCTTGCTAATTTTATACAAGATTGCATTATATATATATAAATCACAAATAGGGACTATTCTTCTCTAATTTGGTATTCTTTCTACTTTTTTGAAGAAGCATGGTCAAGGTCAAGTGCCAAAGATTTGGACTTACTTTCAGGATGGAATTAAAGAAAGAAGACGGGCATTAGCCAATGGTTTTATCTGAATAAAAATCGTTTATCAATTATGAGTGTTTTACTTTGTACTTCACAAATTACAACTTATCACATGCACAATTTTTTTTTATTATTTATTTATAAAGTAACCAAAGTTTAAAATGGAAAAAAGACCAAACACATAACATATTGTAGTAGGTGGAATATAAAATGGAATCTCAAAAATGGGACAATGAATTTTTACGCACTAATGCTATATGTAGCTGAAGCCTGAAGACACTAAATCTAGAAAATATATTTAAATCCAAATATCCCTTGCCATATAATCGTATTTTCCTACCACAAACTATGAGATAAGTTTTTTGGGTTCAAAAGATAGTTTAGCGGTAATGACATCTTTTATTATATCCCATGTCTGAAGTTCGAATTCTACCTCTCTCTCTCTCTATATATGCGTGTGTGTGTATATATATAATGAGATGAGTTGAAACTATAACGTTCTCTATCAAAATTTTAAAATTGAGTAAAAGATCAATTGCTTACTATTAAAAGTCTCTTAAATTCTTATATTAAAATTCGTGTAATTATCACATTATCATAGATCTATTTGCCATCTATTTTTTTTTTTTTTAGTCAGGAGAGAAGCATCTAAATATATTAAGAGAGAGAGAGAAAAAGAAGCATCTAAATATATTAAGAGATAGAGAGAAAGAGAAGCATGTAAATATTAAGATTTAGAAGATTGTAACTTATCCTATAACTTTTTTCTTTCTTTTTGAGAACAACTTATCCTATAACTTAATATCAACAATAATTAAGAGAAAGATTAATATACTATTTTTTCTTAAAAAAAAACACCCCCAATTCCAATAAATAATCCCTTATCTCTCCTTTGCAAAGTAGAAAATAGCCACTAGCCCTCTAAATTTGGTGTTGATTTACTAAAAATGTAGCAATTTAAATATAATAGCACTAAATGAGGCAAATAGATAAACAAGACTTGAAACCAGAGTGGGCCTACAAAGACCCCATTACAGCAAAAATGGCAAGAAAGCCTTGGTATTTTGGCATGGACTTCTCTTAAAACAACCAAAAGTACACAAAAAAAAGACCACCCACTGCTATTTCCTCCATATCTGGCAGTAACCATACCATATGTGGTAGCCCCAATAAACTACCATATATATAAGTCCCCCCAAAAGCACAAAAACAAATTTGAATTCAAATATTTTTAAAAACAAGAAAATTTCACAATTTTCAATTTTTTGCGGCTTGTCGTTGACGTGGTAAACTATGATAAGCGTAAGACAATTTACACACGAGTTTATAAGATTATCACTGACATCACTTTTATTTATGTACCAATTACAACCTATCAGTCAATCACCACAACAACTGTAACAAAATAAATTATTACTAAATTTATTTGACTTGTTTTTAGACCTCGACGACAATAACAAAGTCTTAATCCCAAAACTTTTGGGATTGACTCTCACTAGTAAGGGATGGGTGTCTTGATGAGTAATCTATGCTGGATCCAAAATTTATAATAATGTGACTAAATTTCACACTCGCTGTCAACTTATAACAATCCTCCTCAATTTTTCTGGCCCTGAGAGTAAGGAACAAAATTTGTGTTTCTAGAACTGAAAATATACTAAAATAGTACTAATAGTTATAGAAAATAGTGGGACCCACATGGTTTTTTTTTTTTTTTGGGATAGGACCCACATGTGTTATTGAAATGGGAATATATTTAAAAAAATTGGGTCCCACAAAGAGAGACCCAATAGGAGAAGAAGAATAGTCCAAATGTGGCAAAACAGAGTCATGCACCAACTCAAAAATAGAATACAACAGAGCCATGCAAGCTTGCCGTTTCCAGGCTCTCGCCATTTGGGGTTAAAAACGCTCCCTTTTTCTCTCTCTGTCTCTTTTTTAATCTCTCTCAAGCCTCTTTATCTTCTCTGCCTCTATATTTAGCAACCCTTTTTCTCACCTTTCCCAAGTTTAGCAGCAGAGAACCCAAGAAGCCAAAAACAGAGCTCCTTCTCATACTGATATATATAAATATATATATTTATATAAAAATAAACACAGAGATAGAGACATATATAGAGAGAGAGAGAAAGAAAGAGAGCATCTTTGTATTGACAAACACAAACACACACACCAAAACTTGCTTCTTTATCAAGTCTTTGTTAAAGGGTTTTGATCAGAATTTTGGGTTTGAGGCTTAAGAAGAAGAAAAAAAAGAAGAAAAAGCAAATATGGGAAGAGGGAAGATTGAGATCAAGAGGATTGAGAATGCAAATAGCAGACAAGTCACATTCTCAAAGAGACGTGCTGGTTTGCTGAAAAAAGCTCAGGAGCTTGCTATTCTTTGTGATGCTGAGGTTGCTGTTATTATCTTCTCCAATACTGGCAAGCTGTTCGAGTTTTCTAGTGCTGGGTATGTGCTGTATTTTGATGTTTGCATGTGTTTGTTTGGTTATGTCTGTTTGTGGGCTGCCCTGTTTTATTAAGAAGGTTTTTGTTTGTGTTTGGATGGTATTTTCAACTGCTGAGAATTCTTATGTGGGGTTGTGTTATTGCTCTAAAGAATTTATTTTGACATTGTTGCATGAACTTTTTTTATTTTTTGAAAAATTGTGTACCAAATTTTTTTTTTTTTTTTGGTGTGTTCAATGGTGTTTTTGACTTTTGTGTCATTTTTTTAGGAGTTTTGAGTTTGACCCCCACATTGTGGGATTTCTGTTTTGCCTAATGTTGATGTGAATCTCTCAGTAGATTTTGCTGAGGTTTATTAGTTTTATGCTGAAAATTTTGAATTTTGCACTTACTTGCATGTGCTTGTTTGATTGTATCTGATAGTGTGTTATCTGTTCTCATGATTTTGAATTGATCTTTGTCTCAGTTTCTCTTACTCCCCCCTCTTTTGATTATTAAATTAAATGTAACAGTCATTTTAGTCAGGTTTTGATGAATTATACTGACTTGTGAAGGGAATTTTTGTATTATGTATCCAAAAGGTGTTTGTCATTGTAATTGATGTTTACTTTTCTCTTTTCTGATTTTTGTTAAAGAAAATAAGGAAATTTACTGGGTTCATTGGGATGTTCTGAGTAAGATTCACATTTTAGGCCTTTCATGGGGTTTCATATGTGGAACTGTTATCCTTAATCAAATAATGCTAACTTTTTAGCTGTCAAAAGAAAATATGAAATTATGCCAAGAGCCTTCTAGCTCTAAGGCATTGCCCGATTCTCCCAATGAATAGAACTTAGGCTCAAATCCCCTTCCCCCACTTATTGTAAGCAAAAAGAAAATATGAAATTTTACTAGAAAAACGTTGTTTATTGATTCTTATATTTAATTAGAAAACTTAATGTCAGTTGTTTAAATTGTGCTTCTCTACCAGACTTTCAGTCAATGAATGCAGATTAGACTCATGTGCTTGCATGTGTAAGAAATTTACTAATTGGGAGCATCTGTTCAAAAGCTGAAATAGGCTTTTTCCAAACATATTCACAGTTATACTGAGTTGTAATAAGAAGTCCTGAATTGAGCTCTTACCTTCTTCTGCTTCTTTTCCCCCTTGGGAATGACCTAATTTATTCACTTTGTAAAACTCTACATTGAATTTAAAGCACATCTCTCGTGCACAATGATTAGAGGAGCTTTAATGATATTTGTACCGCATTATGAATTATGCTATGGTCCCCATTGACCTATTGAACTTGCTGAGGCAAGCCTCCAATCTGTATTTGATAGTCCTTGTTTGTATAGTGCTCTAGGCCTCTTCCTGTAAGCCCTTTTCCCTCCTAAAGATTTGCCCTATTCTCTCTCCTTGAGCCAAGATGCCTATTCATACAGCCATTCTGTTTGGGCTACCTTGTTTGGCTAGAGAGGAAGCATAAAACAAACTAAGTGGACACATTACCTGTATCTCATAAATCAATCTAGAATAATTTCTCTCTAATTAAGCAGATTAAAATGGTTGAATCTGCAAGAGTCCAGAATCCTATGCTTAATTTTTTAGTTTTCTTAGAATTATTGTAATCCTACTCTATCATTTGGACTCATGAATTTCATAATATATTTAAGAAGGATTTGTTCTTAGTTCTGTTTTATGTTATGGTTTTTTTGCTAGTACTAGAATCTCAATTTTTACCATATAAAATATGTTTTTGAAACCTTATCGACTCCATTGCATTTCAGAACCTGGCATTCACTTAAGGCTACTAAAATATTATGTTCTCTGAACTCTTTTTTGTACTTTGTATCCTCACAATCTCTGCTATTCCAAAACAAACAGTATAGCTAACTATAGAATAGAGAAAATTATAATAACTTGAAACAAAGTAAATCGAAAGAAGACTCTAAGCTGTAATTTTAATTTCTTTAGGCCACTAAGAAATGCATTAGAGTTTGATGCTGCTGGCTATTGACCTTTCAATTTGGCACCAATCTAAGTATAGTTGTACTGAAGCTATATGTCAGAAATAATAATTTGAAATGGGATTTGACCAAGAATTAAAGTAAATCCTTTATTAAGAAGATAATGGTATTGGGCAATGGGTCTGAATGGAGAGGATAATTATGCTATGAAGTGGAGAAGCTGCAGCAGTCAGAGATGTTCTAAGTGTGTGAGAGAGAGAGAGAGAGAGAGAGAGAGATTTTGTTGTTTGTAAGAAATAAAAGTTTCCTTGTGGTTGCACTTGGAGGGGAGAGAGTGGAAAACACTGATGAGAATGTGAAGGATTTTGAGATCCTAGTTTCAAATAGTAACGAAATAGTTAATGGTGGAGTATGGAAGAATGTTCCTTTAGCAAGAAGTTAAAAAAAAAAAAAAACATTGGTATCAGAAATATAATTATCATTTTAAGATAGAGGAAATGAATGAGTAAATGTTGATATAAATTTAAAGAAAGCTTTCTAGCCATTTTCTTTGCCCTAATAACTCTGTACAATATATGAATGAATTAGGCATGAGGAGGAAGAAGTGCCTTGTTTCTTTGAATGTGGTCCTTATTTATGCTCATTTGCTTTTACTTTTTGCAGTATGAGGCGAACGCTTTCAAGATACAACAAGTGTCTAGATTCTATGGAGACTTCTCCAGTAGAATACAAAGCAGAGGTACTTCGTCATGTGTTTAGACTTTTGACATCTGGTTTCTTTTCTTTCTTTCTATGTGGAATTTAATTGCAGATGGGCAAGTTTGTTGACCTGTTTTCTTATTTATACCTCTTGTTTTGATAAGTTAGCTCCCCCCCGGGTTTTGTGTAAGGCTCCCGTTTGTTATAGACTTCAGCTGTGAAAGTTGCAACCAAAACATTTCCCTTTCTAAGATACTATGAAGTGATTTTGACAGGAACAGTTGGATACATTCAACGGAAAATTTATTATTCATACTTATAAAAGAAAAAAAGAATTTTCCACATTCTAGATGATATCTTATGTTTGATAAGTAGATATGTTTTTCCATGTTGATTGTTTATACTAGTTAGTTTATTCATCAAGGAAGAAAGAAAAAGTGAATGTACATGTTAATTCTAATGTTGTGGGGTCTTCCAATGTTCGTTTAAGGTTATCAAATGTAGAGGTTGTTAGGATATGGTATGTATGGATGATGACAGAGTTGTAGGAATGGAAGTCACTGAAAATGCTCATGACTTAAAAGGTTTCCCCCTCATCTTTTTGTTCGTTTCAAGATGCCTAGCATAACATTGGTTGACCAAAGTGCTTTAAAGTCATGTTAATGCATGGTTCTCTTTGTTGAGTCAAAGGTGTTTACAGTATAGTATATGAGTCTAGGAATACTTGAAAAAGTAGTGAAGTATGCAGGTAAGCTATCTGAAAGTATTATCTTACTGCATTGAGTTGAAACTATATGGAGTAGTTCAAAATTCTTCTGGTATGACCAATTAAAGAAAATTTTTAGCCAAGTATAAGAATAAAGTGAATGATGTTGTTGAGGGGAGTGTATATGGAAAACAGTTCATGAATGTGATGGGCGCTTCTAAAGGGGAAGAACATTTGACCATATCCTGTTACCCTTTATGGGATTCATGGGAGAGCATCGTCAAAAGGATAAATCCCTGTCTAATCATTTTTAAGTCCATGGGCTTCGCGGATGATGATGAATTGATGATGGTGATGGTCATGGTAGTAATAATAAACCACCTTCTTTTTATTGGCTTTCTGGGATTATGACATATTCTTTGTTTTAATCTTTCAACTAAAATTTTTTATATTGATGATTGGAGGGGAAACAAGAGGGGTATGTTTCCAATAAAAACTCAAACAATCAACACAACTCAGATAAAAGGATCCTTAGCATAGGCTAGCCAATCGGAAATACTTTTATAGCATTACATATTTACCCATGGGGACATGAAGCATCTTTAGAACCCTGTCAGATTTTGGGCTTCTCCTGAACCTAGTTTAGTATAGACAATATAATATGGTGTGGTAGTATGCTTCTTAAATTGACATTATTTTTAACAACGCAATAAAATTTTGAGCTAGATGATAGTTACATATCTGCTTATTAAAAAAGTGAGCTGTCTAAAATGTATTTATGCTCATTACATCCAATTGTTACATAGTTATGACATATCTCAATGCTTTGGCATCTAAATCTTGGTATAGGGTCCCAAAATTGATATGTAGTTTTGATATCCATCAACCAATTTGTATTTTTATCTAGGTTATATGTTAAAATACCCATTTTGTGTATCTTATGCCTCCTCGAGAATTTCTGTCTACTGTGCTTCCTCTCTGTTGATTTTTCTTACTTATATATCCTCTAAAGTTATGTCAGGATTAATGCATCTGGCTGTACTTTTATCTTCAGAAGCAAGAATCTAAGGAGCTGGATGTTCTAAAAGATGAAGTGGCAAGGCTACAAATGAAACAGTTGTATGTTACCAGCAATCTTCTAAATTAATTGGGTTTTGTAAGTATTAGATTTCTGAAATATTGCAAGTTCTCTTATGTGTGATATATTTTTTGTTCTGATTATGTAGACGGTTGTTGGGTAAGGATCTGACTGGTGTGGGCTTAAAAGAATTACAGCACATTGAGCAGCAGTTAAGTGAAGGGTTATTGGCTGTGAAGGAGAAGAAGGTTTTGTAGATTTTATTTTCTTCCTTAATTCTTTCTCATTGTATTTTTTTTTCTTCTTTTGATTTTTCTTGTATTGCAGATTTTGTGGTGGTTATTAAGATCTACTTAGTGGTCTAAAAGGCCTTAACAGATGTTCTATCATTTCAGGAACAATTACTGATGGATCAACTGGAGCAATCAAGACTGAAGGTATCGTGGCCCTTACATAACTTTTTATTCTATCTGAAAGCTGTTTTTTTTAGAGACTGACATTGCAGTTATGCATATTCTCATTTATTAAGGGTTTTTTAAAAAAAAAAAAAAATTATTTATTAAATATGTACTCTTGTCATATGGAAAACTCAAACCATTTTTGCATTTTCTAGCATATGAGAGCTGAAATGTCATATTAGGGTCTATTTGTTATTTATGAAAAATGCTTGAACCTAAAGCTTGGTAACTCACAATTTTTGGTAATAAGTTGCTTCATGCCATGTTTTCTAGTGTGAATTTGTGTCAAATGTGATTTATTTCGATATTGGGTGCCTGGCCTTGTGGAGTTGGTATAGGGATGGGTAAGGCTGGAGTAGGTCTTGGGTCCTTATTAAGTCAATAAATAGTAATAAAACAATCAGAAGATGGTTTATTTCTGCTCATGAAAAAAATAAAAAGAAAAAGAAATCTAGAACTCATTTTTGAGTAATTACTTTGTTCAATGTTCTGATTTCAGGAGCAGCGGGCTATGCTGGAGAATGAAACTTTGCGCAAACAGGCAATGCAATGTTCTTTGTGATGCATACATGAGTTTCTTATGTTCACTCACTTCCAATGATTATTTATTGTTTACTATGTATTGCAGGTTGAGGAGCTTCGAGGTTTCTTTCCACCTGCTGAACGCCCGGTCCCATCTTATCGTGAATATTACCCTACAGAACGGAAGAATTCCCGTGCCAATCATGGTGTTGTGAGTCCTGATCCAGGTTGCGAAATTGAAAAAGAAGATTCAGACACCACCTTGCAATTAGGGTACAGTTCTTTTCTTATTTCAAGTTTAGCCTTCAACTAAATATCAATATGCTGCTGCCTCTCTAGAGCTCTGGAATAAAGTTCACTGTTTATTGAATCCATGCTGATTACGAATCTGGAATAGTATCATTGATAATTGGTAACTGGAACTACTTCACAAGGTCATTTATCAAAGTTCAAGTTCCTCACTTTTAGTTTACATTTCCTCATACATGAACTTGAAAATTTACATCAGATGGACATTGGTCATGGAAATCATATAAACTGTCTTGGCTGGCATTTGTTATTACCCCTGTTTCCTATCAAGCTTAAACTCAATCTCACAAAACCAAATTTGGCTGCATGATTCCTTTTTACTGTGTGACACTTATCTAGTTCCATGTTAAAGTAAGACTGCTAGTTTAAGGGAACATGCTAGATTAAGATCACAGAATATGCTGTTTACAGCATTGAGAAGGTTTTACCCTTGCGGTCTATCTAATGCAATTGCCTTCATGCCTAGGCTTTAAATTATGTGGTAAAGTGTAGGATTCTAAACTTAACATGGAAGGTGAAGGGAAAAAAGAATAAAAAGCGCCTGACATAGATTATATTTTCTTGAATATGCCAGTTCTTAAATTTAGTTTATTATGTAAAGGCTATTCTTTGAAATTTGCTTTTCTATTAAATTTTCATGATTTAACTTTCATTGTTTGTGTCTTATATTTACTTGTCACATGTTGCTTGCTCAGGCTGTCAACTGAAATTTATCGCAAGATGAAGGAACCTGGGAGAGAAACCCATTCCAACGACTCAGGGAACCAAATGGACTTCCTATGATCCATTTCCTTTTGCTTCCAATAGAAATGACAGAATCAAAATGAACTTGATACAGTTGAGTCCAGTTTTAGCAGTTTCTGCTGATGCCCCATTTTAATCTTTGAAAGAGATTAAAAAAAAAAATGTTAGTCTTAGGTGACCCCAAAATCAGGGTGAAGATATAGTTTTTCCAATTTTAGGAGGTTTGAGTATGCAAAAAGTTGTAGCTAGTTGATCAGTTTCTGAAGGAATGGCTATGAACAATGCAAACTATGTCAGCTTTATTTTAGTTTACATCAAAAGGGGTCTGTAGAGTGTAGGCTTTTTATTATCTATTGCATAAATTATCTTTCTCGTGTCAGTATTTTGGTTTTACTTCCTTCATGTGTTAGAATTGAATGATTTCAGTTTTCCTCAATTTTCTCCATCTTCCCCCCCATCACACACACACACAAACCTTTTTCCTGCTCAAAGAAATGTTGTGCAATGGTTCTTGGGAGTTGAAGTCCTCCTGCTAAGGTTCCAAATTTCTTTCCACAATTCTAATGACCCAAGTAAGATCTGATCTCACTTAAAAAAAAAAGTAAGATCTGATCTAATGAAGAATTCTATGAATGACTGGATAAAAAATAATATCAAGCATAAAGAAAATATACAGTAGTAGATCAATGTTGATAAATTGCCACATTTTCCTTTATGTTTTGGGGACAATTGTGTTTTGACTTTGGTAGATACAAAGGATTTTGTTAAGAAATAACTTTATAACTTAAACATAACTACAATGAGAATTACAGAATACATTAACATAAAAAGAATTCTAAAGTTATGATTTTTACATAGGAAATACACAACTGTCAATTAAAAAAAAAAAAAAAAAAAGAAAGAAAGAAAGGGAAACAGCACAACTATGAACTATCTCTATTCCTTCTGGGGTCTAAGGCAATCAAGCAATTTACTTCTGCCAGCCAAAACCTCAGAGAATAGATGATCCACCTCCTTCTGCAAGCTCTCCAATAGTTTCTCAAAGACCTCCAATTTTCTTTCCAAATCTGTGGCTGCTTCCAATTTTCCTTCCAAATCTTTGGTTGCTTCACTATTTTCCCCCTCGACTAAGGCAGCATTTAAGCAAGCTACTGTATCATTCAGCTCTTTTACCTCCTTCAAGACACCCTTTTGCTCCATAACAACCTCATATATACCTGAATCAAATCCATCAAATGAAGAATTCAACAACCCACAAACCAATTTTCTCATTTCCAAGTATGGCTTTCCATCACTGCATAAACCAGACAGCACAATTCCACATACCCAGAATCCAATACTCTTCATGACCGTTAAAGCTTGATGAATATTCCTTTCCTCACCACTGCAAGTCATTTCTTTCCCATCTTCCTTAACTTTACCTTCTTTGAAATCCTTGTTGAAACTTCTTGGTTGAATTGCTTTGAGACGCTCGATTGCCAAAGAGGGTGAGTTCTCCACAAGGCTCAAAGCATGAGCTAATGAAAGCCTGGCGTGTCCAAGATATGCAAGAGAAGAACTCATGGAATTGAAAAGCTCCATCAAACTCAAGCTGTAGTTGAGATATTCTTCCACAGAAGCAGCTTCCCATTTGCTAATGGGGTAGTCTATATCCACAACTAGCTTTGCAAAAGCTCTATGAATGGAGGGTAAGAGGCCAAAACATTGTAGAATCCATGGTAAGGACAGGATTTCTGACCCGGGTTTTGAATTCAATGACAACTGGTTCAAGATATTGGAAACATCAGACTGAAAAGCCTGCAATGAAGCTGATAAAGCTTCAGATTTGGGGTGGTGGTTGTGGTGGTGGTGGTGGTGATGATGATGATTCTCCAGCTTGAAGTAGAGTTTGCTAATTTTTTCTATCAAGAGTACCATTGAGAGACACAACCCAAAAGATTGAGCTTTGAAAGTTTGGTTATAGTAAGGATTGGTGGATGGTTTCTTTATATTTATACAAAAACTAAAAATTTGAGCTTTGTTAGAGAAAGTCTACAAGTTGTATTTGAGTTGCTTTCACGTAACACAAACCAGTATTAAGAGTGTGCAAAACCGGACTAGCTTCTTTAACACTTACTTTCTTGTTGAAAATTCAAAACAGTGAGCTATAAATGGATCGGCGGCTGGTCAAATGGTCTTATCTATTGGTGTTTGATTGTTAGTTATTATTATTTAATATATGAAACACGCTTTGGAACGAGTTGACGGTCCACTACATGTGTAACATGTATTGGGCCTTGCAGGCTAAGAAAAGCTGAAATGACAAAAGAAAAATCACAGGAAAATGGTACTATGCGTTTTGGATGGTTCCTATGAAAGGTGATTTTGCTCAACTTTGTCCTTGGCCGAGAGAGTTGTACAACATTCTATTAGTTAGTGCAAGCCAGTTTCAGTTCACGTCCCTTTTGTTAAGACAACATGTAGTTTTCTATAGCCCACAGATTTGGTAAAGGGATGCATAATCATATTCAGCACACTGATCCCATGAATCCAAATAAACCCAATCCAATTGGATGTTTTGGGTTGGTTTTTATGGGTATGGAATGTGGATTGGGTTAGATTCTTTTTTATTGAAGGGACTTTCCAGTCCTTTCCAGTCAACTTCCTTGTTGCTTTCATAGCCTCTTTGTTATAGTCTAGAAAAATGTTAAGATACTGAAATTTTTATCAAGTACATAAAATTTATAAACTAACATAACAATTAACAATGAATGTAATTATAAAAAAATTTCAAAAACAGAACAAAAAATGTCTATCTTAACCTTTTTGTGATAAGTTGATGCATCATTATATATATATATATATATATATATATATTGAAAGCAGGTCAATTTGAAATTTTGCTTATATTATATATGAAAAATTATTAGGTATTCCTAGAGTTTGGAGGACTCTCTTTTCAAATAAACGGAAGATTACATCATGAATTCAAGTAGTAAAACTCACTATTATATGAGAAGAATGAGTACCAGATAGTTGTACTCCTAAGTAGGGACGGACCCAAGAAGGGGCTGGCCCCCGGGGCATTTGAAAAAAAAAAAAATTATATTAGGTGTAATTTTAGCAAAAAATAAAAGTTATATTTAAGCCCATCTTCTAAGTAGCTTGGCCCCTTTCTCCTCCAATTTTAAATCTTTTTAGAAATGCTATGTCCATAATATTTTACAACAATTTTAAGTATTAGGTTGTTACAAGTTATTATTGGTGGGTAAAAAAAAAAAAAATTTAACAGTGAGTTTAAATTAAAAACAATAACAAGTAATTTTAACCATGAGTTTAAATTAGATAATTAGTGCACATTTTTGAGAATTGAAAAAAAAAGTTTACTATCTATAGATAAAATAATTTGACATAAATTAAAAGTTTGGGTGGGTGACAAAATTATTTATTTATATAATTCAATAAATACAATAATTGAGGAATTGAGGGAAGAATTTGAACCGAAATTTTGTATCAATTGAAAGTAGACTATGACAACAGAACTCATGATCACATGTAAAGTCATCTTATTGTTTTGACATTTATAGTACACCGAAAAAATTAATAAAAAAAGAAAAGAAAAAGAAAAGTACCAGCCTCCTAATTGTTTGTTGCTTCCATGTTATCCTAAAGAATTGAGATAGGATTGATAAGTAGTACTTTTTAAAGATTTGACTAATACTTGCTTATTGTTTTTTTTTTTTTTTTGAGATTTAATTATAAGATTAAATTTTGTACAAAGTTGACTATTTAGGGTAATAAGGACTAGAATTTTCAAAACCGAGAATGTAATATATTGAAATATGATATTTGTCAACGCATTTGTAACAAATTGAAAAATGGTATCATTATGCTGACCAAAATATTGTCCCTAAATATCAAGCTAATTTTTTTTTTTAATTTATTTTGTTAAATACAATAAAATTACAACATACAACATTCCCTTTATGATGAACATTTTTTATCATTAAGTCAAGATATCAATTAGTTATTAGTGTAAAAAAAAGGTGAATCTCAAATATTTTGCTTGACGATAACTTTATCAGTTGAACTTACTAAGACCAAAAATTATTGCTAACTTGCTAGTATAAAGTACAGCCACGATGTGAAACAACCTTTGGAAGACTTTCTTTGTATTTAACATGAGAATATGTTCTACAATGTGATCCATTAATACAATAATAAAAGAAAAATGTTAAAAATACTACAAGTTTTATTACATAAAAAAATTGTAAATTGATGTGGCAATGAATATGATTAGTGGGATTCAACCAAATCATAAATAAATATTCGAATTATATCTTTATAATTGGTAACATATCAGTTTTTAAGCTCAATGTAATAAAATACCACCTAATAAAAAATAACACATCACCCAAACTCGGCAATCTAGCTAAGGACCAAGCATGGTGGATGAGAATGGGTACCTGGTTACACGGCTTTGGAAATGCCAGATTTTTTGGTTGTAAAATATATATATATATTTTTTTCTATATCCAAAAACCAAAAAAAAAAAAAAAAAAAAAAAAAAAAAAAAAAAAAAAAAAAAAAAAAATTACGTA
>JAOXJQ010000107.1:5190392-5203114 GCA_025762765.1 Quercus bicolor | reverse complement strand
ACGCGAAGATGGGGAGAAATTAATAATGGTTAATAAACAAATACGACCATATAATTGATTAGGTGGCAACTAAATTATGTATTATTATTGTAAGGACCCGATTTGGGTTCCTAGCCCAACACGTGGATGGACTTAAGCACAAGAAGCCCAAAACAATGAATTTGTAGAGAAATGGGTTGGAAAACTGGGCTTTAGTTGGTCAAACAACGAGCTAGATAGGCTTGATGACAAAAAGATAAAAATAGACAGTTGTAAAATGAAGAAAGAACGTTCTCGGTGAAATCCGAGGACAATGGTTCTTATATAATGTTCTTAGATAACGTTACAAGTTTTATTTTGGATTGCTACAGTATTTCTTTCCTCTATTTTTCGATCCCCCATCTTACTCCCTCTCCCCCATTTTATACTGTCTTTTTCTCCCATTTCCACCTTCCATGTGCATTCTAGACAGTTGATTTGGATCCTTGTCCCATTAGCACTCCCCACAAGTCTTCATGTAGTAGCTATAAGGCTGAAACCCACTGTTCAGGCATCACCTCCACATTAATGCGGCCAGAGAGTTAGCCGTAGTGCATTTAATGCGGAGGCAGCAGTTTTCTTCTAGGATATTTTGGGACCCCTCCTTATCTAATGTCTCTGCTATGCCTGTCTACTTCAACTAAATTTTCGGGATCGTCATTTTTACTGATATACCATCTCATAGGACCTCGGCTCTGTCTAGCCGAGGACTCCTTCATCCTAAGCGCATTCTCTGGAGCTATCATGACCAAACCCCACCTTTTATTTATCAACTCACCTGAGCCTTTACAAATACTAAAGACCTGTCCAAGGACACCTTTATTCTTTTTGTAAGTCTTCTTGAACTTTTACTCTTTAATTTTCTACATATTCCTCTTCTCTTCACATTCTCTCCTTTTCTCCTCGGTTTTAACTTCCTTTCTCAACCTCTTTAGTTTTCCCAGCATTTTCTAGAAATGGGTAGATTTAAGAGCCTACTAAATTCTGAGGAGGGGATAGAAAGTTTTAGGGCTCGTTATAGGATCCCTCTAGAAGTAGGCATTAGGTACTATAGTGAGGGCAATGGCATGAGGATAGGCAAGTCGGGGAGGTAGTAATCCCAATGATTGCCTTCATAGAAGGAGGGATGAAAATCCCTATGGGTGAAGTTACTAGAAATTACCTTAGAGCTCATAGGTTGGCTCCCACTCAATGTGCCCCTAACATGTTTAGGATCTTAGGTTCCGTGGATGCCCTTAACAAAAAGATGGGTTTAGGTCTAATCCACCACAATGTCAATTGGGTTTGTAACCTTCACCATCTAAAGGGGCAAGGGTACTACTTGAAATTCAAGGTATTCTGAGGTTAGACTCATCCAATGCCTTCCTGAATCCAACAAGGGGTTGAACAAAGATTTCCTGATCTTATCAGGTGAGTGGAGTGATGGTGTCCCTTGCCCAACGAGAGAGGGAGAACCAGGTGGAGTATTAGGTCTAGGGTACTTATTTATAAGTCCTTTCTTTTGACTTATTGTATTTTCATATCTGATACAATTCTGTTTCCCTGTTGGATTTGTAGACAAACATGCTGCTGAACCGAATTTTAGCTTGGACAACAAGGAAAGCTTAGACAAGATACTCCATGCTAAGGTCTTTGTACATGATGACGGCTAACTAGGAGCGGCTCACATAATCCTAGGGTACAAGCCAATCTCGTTCGGCTTTCAGGCATCGAAGTGCGTGATCAGGGCCAGAGACCCTGTCTTCACTGCATCAGTGTAGCTATCCCCGACTTTCTCCTATCTGAGGGTGTCCTCATTCCAGAAGGCATCTTCTCCACCCAACCCGTCTGGGAAAGTGATCTTTTCATTCAATCGATCCCGGAGGGTATTCCTAGAGCGGATCCTCCCTTCCAACACACAATTGGTGCATCTGGTTTTTCTAAACCTACTGGTAAAGAAGAAGAAATAGTTGAAGTATTAGAGTCCGAGGACAAATTTGAAGTTTTCAACCGACCATTGTCCCCAGAAGCTTCAACCCCTGATCTTGGCCTATCATTCTCACCAATACTCGATGAAATGGGGATACGACGAAAACAAAAATCCAGCTTGATTGACTTGATAGAGTTCTAGCCGGGGAAGGTTGCATCTGTCAGACCAAGCCCCCCACTCCTCCACGTGCTTTGCCTTTCCCTCCTGGACCTGTTGACTTGAAGAGGAAAAGGGAGAGTAAAGGCAAGGAGGTGGCGAACGCTAGTAAATCCTTCCTCTTTTAGGAGGACGTGGCCTAAAGGGTGGCCAAGCAAGCCAAAGTGGGGTAGAGGGGTGCCGAAAGGAGAGGTGACCTTCAGCTCGAGCCTTCAGCTTGGCTTCCCGTGCCAATGCTAGATGGGGCCCTTCTCTTAGCTGATGCCTCCATCAGGGACTTCCAAGGAGGAAAAGCCGGTTATGTGGCTGATGCAGTGGAGCAGGCTTTACTGCTCCTTGGGGACATGGTCGAGTTGTGGTCCATGAGGAGGCCTGAGGTCTTTCTCAGCCTTAAGAGATACTTGGCCATGGTATGATCTTTTATTTTCCTTTCCTTCTTAGTTTGTTTCCTTAACTTTCTTTTCCCAACTATTGTTTCTCTCTTTGGTAGGCCGTTCAAGCCTCCTTCCGAGCAGAAGAAATGACTAACTACTACCATCGGCAGCTGAAGGAAGAGGAAGGAAGGCGTATCGCCACTATGGAGGCCTTTCAAGTGGCCGACAAGCACAAGAAGAAGCTGTAAGAGGAGGAAAAGGAAAGAAAATATGCAGCAACCGCCCTTCAAAATGTTGAAAAGCAAGCTAAGAGTCAAAGGCTACAGTTGCGCAATGCCGAAGACTAGCTGGCCTTCTCCAAGAATCAAATTGCTGCACTGAAAAATAAATTAGAGGAGATTGAAAAAGCCAAGGCTTTAGTTAAGAAAACCAGGGATGAGGCAAAGAAAACCAAGGATGAATCTGAGCAGCATGGGTATGATGTCGGGGTGGCCAAGACTGAGGACACCCTTAGGACCGAGGTCCCTGCCGTATGTAGGGTGTACTGTGCCCTGGTATGGGACGAAACCCTCAATCAAGCTGGGGTTCAAGCTTCTTCTATACTTAGGAAAGTAGAAAATATCTACTATCCCCCCAACTATATGCCCTTTAGGCTCTTCAGATTCCAAGGCTGACCTAGTGTCTTCAGAGGCTGGCGAGAGTCAGGGCAGTCCATTCAACGCTCCTCTTGCAGCCAACCTTTCCTCAAAGGGGGCAGAGCTGGCCTAGGACACCACAGGAGCAAGGGATGCCCACAAAGAGACAACCCAAAGCACCGAACTGCCTCCACCTGCTCTAAAGAATCTCTCCCAAGAAAAAGGGACTTCCTAGAGTATGGAGTTGGTGTAGGAAACTCTTGCCATACCCCCAAAAGAGGATCCCAAGGACAAGGCCCATAAGCCTACCATGACAGCAGATACTCAACTTCCCAAGGATGCAGAAGAAAAACTTGTAATAAAAATGAAAAAATAGATTGCCTCTCTTTTTTTTTTTTGGTAAGAACTTGCCTTTTTTGTACTTGATCTGCCTTGATTTAAGGCTATTATTAATGAAAATTATGGGTGCTTTCTTTCTTCTACACTGTGGCTTATATGTTGAAGTCAATATGATTTTTGTCTTATCTAACCTTTAACAAAAGTAGTGATAAACTAGAACTTCCTTTACTAATCTACTCAAGTGGAAAAAAATTTCTCCCATTTCACATGATCTGCAGCAATAATAAGTAAAATTTAATAAGTCCACCACCTCAGCAAGGGGTGATTCCAATTTCAAGAACATACTCTACCACAATACTTGCATATAGTTTCAAATATAATCTGTTCCCTATTTATTGGTAATTTTGAGTGAGCAAAAGGATAATTATCCCTTGAACAAATATAAATACTCCTGTAAATGCTTTAAGTGATGCTCATGAGCATTTCAATATGACTCTTGTTGTAGAGAAAATCATTGCTATTTGAAGTGATTTCACTTGACACTGAAGTCACCAATATGGGACTTACCTAAAACTTTTAATTCAAGAAGTCTTCAATAACTAAGGCTTTGCCTTGACCCTTAGCAATTTAATAGAAAACGTTGATTCAACAGAAGTATGCGGTCCGAAGATCCAGGCATGACCAAGATTTTGTTTAATACTTAGGTAGATGTTAAGAAGTATTAACTTTCCCAAAGCAAATGGTCCAAGGAACCAAGCGTAACTAAGATTCTGTTCAATACTTAAAAACAGTGAATAAAAGTTATCAATTTTCCCAAGGCATGTGGTCTGAGGAGCTAGTCATGGCTAAGGTTTAGTTTGATATTTAGATAGATGTCAAAGAGTATTAATTTTTCCAAAGCAGGTGGTCTGAGGAACTAGGCATAGCTAAGGTTCTATTTAGTACTTAGAATAACGATTAAAGATTATCAATTTTCTCAAGGCATGTGGTTTGAGGAGCTAGACATGGCTAAGGTTCAGTTTGATATTTAGATAGATGCCTAGGAGTATTAATTTTTCCAATGCAGGGGTCCGAGGAACCAGGTATAGCTAAGGTTCTGTTTAATACTTAGAATAATGACTAAAAGTTATAAATTTTCCTTAGACATGTGGTCCGAGGAGTCAAGGTTCAGTTTGCAGGTGGTCCGAGGAACTAGGCATAGCTAAGGTTTTGTTTAATACTTAGAATAATGACTAAAGGTTATCAATTTTCCCAAGACGTGTGATCTAAGGATCCAGGCATGACCAAGATTCAGTTTGATATTCAGATAAATGCTAGTAATGCATGACACATAATACAACAAACCCAAAAAGGGTGAGGGAGGCCTTTATTAATAATAATACCTCCTAAGGTTATATACATTCCAAGGGCGTGGTACAGGCTTTTCCTCTAGATCTTCTAGATAATATGCTTCAATCCCGGCCATTGATGTGATACGATAAGGCCTTTCCCAGTTGGGCCTCAACTTCCCCCATGCTGGGTTCTTGGCAGTGCCCATAACCTTTCTTAGAACCAAATCTCCAAGTGCTAGTGGCCTTAGCATCACATTAGCATCATATCCTTGTTTGAGCTTGTGCTTATAGTAAGCCAATTGGACTTTGGCATTTTCTCTTCATTCTTCAATTAAATCTAGGCTCTTTTCCAATGGCCCATCGTTGCCACTTGAAGTAAAAGAACTTGTTCTAAGCGTGGGGAATCCAGTTTCTAAAGGAATGATAGCCTCGGCCCCATAGGTCATTGAGAAAGGCGTCTCCTCAGTAGATCTACGAGGTGTAGTCTGGTATGTCCAAAGGCTGTGTGGCAGTTCTTCCACCCATTTACCCTTTGCATTGTCTAGTCTTCTTTTTAGTCCACTCACTATAACCTTGTTGACAGCCTCGGCCTGCCAATTTCCTTATGGATAGGCATGAGTGGAATACCTATTCTTTATTCCAAGATTGAAACAATACATCCGAAAGGTTTTACTATTAAATTGAAGTCCATTGTCCGAGATAAGGGTATGAGGAATTCCAAATTGAGTGAAAATCTTCTTCCAAACAAATTTTTTGGCATCCACATCTCTGATGCTTGCCAGGGGTTCAGCTTCGACCCATTTGGTGAAGTAATCCATGCTGACCAATAGATATCTCTTATTCTCTGCTGCCTTAGGGAAAGACCCCACAATATCCAAGCCCCACTAAGCGAAAGGCCAAGGACTGGTCAAGGGATTAAGGACTCCTCCAGGTTGGTGAATGTTCGGTGCAAATCTTTGGCATTAGTTACACTTTTTTACATAGTCTTGTGCTTCCTTTTACATGTTTGGCCACTAGGCCTTGTGTGAGGGCCCTATGAGACAGGGATCTACCTCTTATGTGACTTCCACAAATTCCTTCGTGCAACTCTTCCAGAAGCAGCTCGACTGCTTCAGGGTACATGCATAACAGATACGGGCCAGAAAAAGACCTCTTATATAGTTTTTGGTCCTCGGACAACCAAAACCGAGGAGCTTTCCTTCGTACTTTGTCAGCCTCAGACTTATTCTCGGGCAAAACATCTTCTTTAAGGAATAGCATAATAGGGTCTATCCAGCTAGGCCCTACCTTTATTTGATGAACACAAACCACACTCTTTCCCACCTCGGAAGGTTTGCACAAGTCTTCCATGAGGATTACCTGAGGTAAGCCCTATGCCGAGGAGGTTGCCAATGTGGTGAAAGAGTTTGCATGTGCATTCCTACTCCTAGGAACTTGTGATAAAATAAAAGACTTAAATCCAAATTGTAAATGTCTAACCTAGCTCAAATATTTCTGCATTCTGGGATCTCTTGCCTTTAACTCCCCTTGGACCTGGCCTATTACTAGCCTTGAATCAGAGAATATCTCCATTGCTTTTCCACCCATTTTCTGAACCATGGTCATCTCTACCAAGAAAGCTTCATATTTGGCCTCATTGTTTGTTGCTGAGAATCCCAATTTCAAGGATTTCTTGATTGTGATCTTGACTGGGGATACCAAGACTAGCCTTACTCCAGATCCTCTATGATTAGATGCAACATCAATGTAAACCTTCCAGGATAAAGGCTCTTGCAAGGAGATTACGCCAACCAATTTTCTGACCATGTTTTGCTCCTTTAATTTATCTTCTGATGGGGTCTTGGCAAACTCAGCCACCAAATCAGCGAGGACTTGGCCTTTGACAAAGGTGCGGGGCATATATTTGATATCAAAAGCCCCTAGGATCGTGCTTCATTTTGCGATCCTCCCTGTGTAATCGACACTCTGAAGTAGAGCTCTAAGTGGAAGCTGAGTCAAGATAACAACCGTGTGTGATTGGAAATAATGGGGAAGCTTACGTGTGCCATGCACCACCGCCAAAATGGCCTTCTCAAGTGGTAAGTACCTGACCTCGGCTTCATGTAATGACTTGCTTATGTAATAGACTGGCCTTTACATGCCACTATCGATGCGGATCAAAACTAAACTTACTATGTAGGAGTCCACAGCAATGTAAGTAAATAGAACCTCGTCCACCTCGGGCTTTAACATAATTAGTGGCCGAGAAAGATACTCTTTCAACTACTGGAAAGCTAAGGCACACTCCTCGGTCCATTCAAAACCCTTCTATTTGTTCAACAGTTGAAAGAAAGGCCTACACTTGTCTGCCGACCGAGAGATGAACCGGTTTAAAGCAGCAGTCATCCCAGTTAACCTCTGGACTTCTTTGAGATTCCGAGGTGGTTGTAGATTGTTGATTGCCTTGATTTGGTCGGGGTTGACCTTAGTCCCATGGTGTGTGACCATGTAGCCAAAGAACTTCCCTGATCCAATGCCAAAAAAACACTGAGAAGCATTAAGACGCAACTTATGTTTCTTCAAGATAACAAAGATATTTTCAAGGTTGCTAACATGCTTGGACTATACCTTGCTTTTTACCACCATATCATCGATATAAATTTCAATGTTTTTTTCTAACTGTGGCTTAAACATCCTGATCATCATCCTTTGGTACATAGCCCCTGCATCGTTCAAACCAAAATGCATCACTTTATAATGGTAGTTTCCAATAGGAGTAATGAAAGCTATCCTCTCTTGGTCATCGAGGGCTAAAGGTATCTGATGGTACCCTTGAAAGGTATCCAGAAAGCTCATTCATGAATGACCCACAATTGCATCCATCAACTGCTCAATCTGAGGCATAGGGAAAGGGTCCTTTGGGTAGGCTTTATTCAAGTCTACAAAATCTACACATACATACCACTTCCCCATCTTCTTCTTTACCATTACGGTGTTAGCCAGCCATTCAGGGTAAAAACCTCTTTAATAGCCCTAGCCCGCTTAAGTTTCATCACCTCGTCCTTTACAGCATCTGAATGGAAGATGAAGCTCGTATCCACCCCTGGTGCCTCATAAGCATTCCAAGCGAATACATCAACATTCTTCTTAAGAAACACTACCATTTCCTCCTTCTCCCAAGGTGGCAGCTGAGCTCCAATTTGAAAAAACTTTTTTGAATCATCACCTACAGGAAATTTCTCTAAATCCTCACCCTCGACCTCCTCTGCTGATCCCTTCATAGGTAATTTTGGAGACTTTGATTGCTATAAACCTTTCTTGACTATGGTCAAGGACTCAGCTGTTGGCTGATGTAAAATTGCAGACACGAGGCACTCTCTAGCAATGGATTGGTTCCTCACCAACTCCTCAATCTAGTTTCCAGATGGATATTTCATCTTTTGATGCAGAGTTGAGGCAACAGCCCCCAAAGTATGAAGCTAAGGTCTGGCCACAAGTGATGTGTAGGGAGAGTATGCATCCACCACTATAAAGTCCACTTCCACCACCTCCAAACCAGCCTTTACGTGTAACCTAATCTGGCCCTTCGGGGTAACCAGCTTCCCACCAAAACTTACCAAAGGCGAATCGTAAGCTGTTAGGTCTTTAGGTCTTAAGTTTAGTCCTTTGTACAGGTTAGGATACATGACTTCTACACAACTACCCTAGTCCACCATTACCCTTTTCACATTATACCCCCCTATTCTCACCAAAGCATCATCATGTGGTTGAATAGTTCCAATCTTATCTTCGTCCGAGAAACTCAATAAAGGTCAGATTTCTAGTCTAGATCTCTTCAGCTCGGGGTTGGAGTCTTCATCTGGTAATCTAGCTACAGACATCACTCTGGCAGGGTAAGAACTAGTTCTCCCAGGGCCAACAAAGATGACATTGATTGTACCTAACGGGGGCCTTGAAGGAACATTCCCCTGGGCCTCTGACCTTGACTGGTCCCCTTGTCCATTGGGTCGGTACATAAATTATTGCAACCTCTCTTCCTTAACCAGTTGCTCCAGATAGTTCCATAATGTTTAGCACTCCTTGGTGGTATGCCCTTGGTCTTGGTGGTACTGGCAATGGAGGCTTTGGTTGTGCCTTAAAGGATCTCCACTCATCTTGTTTGGCCATTTGAAATACAGCTCATTCTTGATTTTCTCTAAAACTTGATGCATCGGTTCTCGGAATATAGTGTTTACCAATTGAGAGGTCACAGGCCTTGATTGCCTAGCAAAATCTCTCCGGGGTCTGTTATTATTGTAGTGGTCTGACTTGAAATCTCTCCTTTCTTGAGGGATAACCTTGCCCTTCCCCTTATCTTGGTGCTGGTCTTCCTCAACCCTCTTATAGTTGTCAATCCGATCCATGAGTTGACGTATACTAGTAATAGGTTTCCCTGTCGAAGACTTTCTTAGGCCATGTTTGGCAAACAGGCTGAGCTTGAAAGTACTAATGGCCATCTCTTCAAAATCACCTTCTATCTTATTGAACATCTCCCAATATTGGTTCGAGTATGTTTTCAAAGTTTCTCCTTCTCTCATGGATAAAGATAATAGGGAAGCTAAAGGTCGAGGAGCTCTACTACATGTAATAAAACGGGACCCAAATGTTTGGATAAGTTCCTTGAAGGAATAAATAGAACTTGCCTTCAGACTGTCAAACCACCTCATCGTCACAGGTCTCAGATTGGATGAGAAAACCTTGCACATCAAGGTTTCATTCTTTGAATGTACAACCATCTTTTGATTAAAGTGGCTAATGTGTTCAACAAGGTCTGTTCTGCCATTATACAGGGTGAAAGTGGGTTGAATGAACCGCCAAAGAAGTCTCCTTTCCTCAATCCAGTGGGTGAAGGGAGATTTGGAAATTTGGTTGAGTGCTTTACTCATAGCATCATTTACCAAGCCTTTCGAAGATGAGTTACTATTTATGCGCTCATGACGGTAGTCCTCATCATATGAGAAAGATTCGCTGGGGGGAGTTCTTGACCTCTATTTGTAGTCTTCGTCCTTCTCATCATCGGAAGAGTAGTCGGAGTTGGAAGGAGCTTGCTTTCTGTGCTCATGGTGTAAGCTTCTCTTTAGGTGATCAATCTCTTTCTGTATGTTTCTGGCATTTTTCTTATGAGAGACATGGTTTTTACCCCGAGATTGATTCTTACTAGTGTGGGTAGTGCGTACACTTCCCTCCCAGTCTCTTCTTTGCTTAAGTTCCTGGAAATGATCTTAACGTTGAGACCTTGTAGATTTTGCTTGATCTAGACCTAAACCTACCATCGTTAAATGTCTAACTCACTATCAAACCAATAAATCCCCACAGACGGCATCAATTGTAAGGACTTGATTTGGGTTCCTAACCCAACATGTGGATGAACTTAAGCCCAAGAAGTCCAAAACAATGAATTTGTAGAGAAATGGGTTGGACAACTAGGCTTTAGTTGGTCAAACAACAAGCTAGATAGGCTTGATGACAAAAAGATAAAAATAGACAACTGTAAAATGAAGAAAGAATGTCCTCGGTGAAATCTGAGAACAATGGTTCTTATATAATGTTCTTAGATAACGTTACAAGTTTGATTGTGGATTGTTACAGTATTTCTTCCCTTTATTTTTCGATCCTCCCATCTTACTCCCTTTACCCCATTTTATACTGTCTTTTCCTCCATTTCCACCTTCCATGTGCATTCTAGATGGTTGATTTGGATCCTTGTCCCATTAACACTCTCCACAAGTCTTCATGTAGTAGCTGTAAGGCTGAAATCCATTGTTTAGGCATCACTTCTATATTAATGAGACCAGAGAGTTAGTTGCAGTGCATTTGATGTGGAGGCAGCGGCTTTCTTCTAGGATATTTTGGGACCCCTCCTTATCTCGTTTCTGCAATGCTTGTTTGCTCCAATTGAATTTTTGGAATCGTCGTCCTTGTAGAAAGGGAAAATTCCTGACCTATCACAAGCTGACACGTCACATTATCAAGTCCACAAAATACAACCAATTACAGAGCACCATGTATTGTTGCTAGGTTTTGCTATTACTATTCAGAAGCCAATAGAAATTTGCCAAGTGTCATGCAAGAACCAATCACGCTTCAGCGCACGTGTAAGCGATGACTCAAGCAGCCTCGCACGTGTAAGCGATGACTCAAGCAATCCAGCACGTGTAAGCGATGACACAAGCGAACCAATCAAGCTGTGACATGTGTCACCAATCAAGTTCCGCCACGTGTCGCTCACCCACCCCAAAACTCCTATAAATAGAAGCCTTCCTGAGACATTTAGGAGGACCAGGATTTAGAGGACCAGAATTCAGAAGTGAAGAAGCTCTGCGAAGATCAAGCCTCAAAGCCTTCAAGAACTTCAAGAACTTCAATCCCAAAATTGGAGAACATTCGAAGCAGAATCATCCAAATCATCTGCCTAGATCCTAAAGTTTGCGGGAATCAAGCTCAGAGGTCCGAAAACATCAACAAATCATAAATCATTGAAGCTCAACGGATTCAAGCCTCTAAAGCTCCGAAGAACTTCCACTACAAATCTTCAAATGCAAAGAACATTCGAAGCAGAATCATCCAAACTACCTGCTTAGATCTCAAAGTTCACTGGAATCAAGCTCGAAAGCCTCCAGAAACCTCAAACAACCACAAATCAGTGAAGCTCCACGGATTCAAGTCTCTAAAGCCCCGGAGAACTTCCACAATAAATCCTCAAATACAAAGAACACACGAAGAACACGAAGAACGTGAAGAACAAGGGATTTCTAACAAGCTTATAGCTAGAGATTCATTGTAATTTTGTTTCAAAGATCTTCGATCCATTCCTCAACCAAATTGAAGGATATCTTGTGTTCAAAACAAAATCTCATTACTACAAATCCAATCAACAAGTCTTTTAAGGAGATCGAATCAGAGGATAACTCTTTTGTAATTACAGAGAATTGTACCACACAATCATCAATATAAATTCGCATTTGTGAAACTATTTCACTTGTTTGATTTATTTCGAAACGAGAGATTTAGTCGCTTACAGTCCTTACTGATATACCATCTCATAGGACCTCGGCTCTGTCTAGCCGAGGACTCCTTCATCCACGGCACACTCTCTAGAGCAATCATGACCAAACCCCACCTTTTATTCATCAACATAGTCTCCTTTGACGAAGACTTCTGCTCTTCAGGCATATTCTTGTTTTCGGCTTGGGCCACAGGCCCAATATATGGATAAATAATGAACCTCTAGGCCCAAGGGCCCTACAATTATTATTATTATTATTTATCACAACCTATAATAATATATAATTGACAACATGATAGAAATATTATGTATACCAATAGAATTTACGCACACACACGTGTATATATATATATATATATATATTTTTTTTTTTTTGAGGGTTAATTTACATAAAATTTTTGATGATTATGTTTAATCCGTGTAGCAGTTTGTATTTGTTAAAAATTTTAATACAAAGTTTTTATTTGGAGTAACCAAACTTTAATGTTCTTAGTAATTGAGTAGTAAACCATGTCAGTAGCTTTATGTACTTGATTATCAAAGGTACATTTTACAACATGTTTAGTATGAAATAAAATAACTAATTAACAAAATTTATTTTAAATTTTTAGAAAATCTTTGTAATAAAATTTTAACAAATAGTATTTTTATTCTTTTTGAAATTTTGACAATAATATTTTACACTTGAAAAAAATTTCATGAATAATTTTAATGTAATTATAGTATGTCACGTGACATAAAAAACAAAATTATATATGTGTGTATGAAAAATGAAAAACGTTTTTAACAATTTCCACTTAGCTTCAATAAAATAATGTAAATCATAGCTTTTATTATTATTATATCATGGCTGCCGTGATATACATGCATTAATAA
>JAOXJQ010000107.1:4966024-4980491 GCA_025762765.1 Quercus bicolor | reverse complement strand
AGATCTTAACTAATCACATTTCAGCACTTCTTGTAACAAGATGAGAACACAAAGACCATCCTAGGATCCTCACCACCCTTCAAAAGAGGAAAGCACCAAACTTAATCCATTCATTAAACATCCTCCCTACTTGAAACACATCCCTTAAGTGGCAAGGTCTATTGCAATATCATATCTTGTGCACCTTATGGTCTACTGCAATTAGAAAGGGTCCAAAATTGTTTGCATACAAATTCATCCTTCAGTTTCCTCTCCAACAAAACTTTAATAACATCATTAAAATAATGTCAAGTCATGACCTTTCACCATTGTTTTACAATGAATGAGAAGCTAACTTCCAACAAAGAACTTCACTAGGCTAGAGTCGATCGACTACATAAACGTTTTGTAAATTCACTCATAAAAATTCAAATCTGTTACTGCAACATCACAAATATTAGATGTTAATGGCTAATTTGCTCAGACCCACTTCATAATTATCAATAACTAAAAAATTAAGCGGAACCCATTTGCACTTTCACATCACATAACCCATTAATCTAAACCACAACATACATAACATATATAAACCCCTAAAAATTTGTGAAAAAATAAAAATAGTATTTGGAAAGAGAATAGAAAATGGGACATACCCGATCAACATCCATCTCCTTGGTAACTTTGGCCGGCTTCACAAATCTCTTCCCTGCACAAACCAAGAAAAATACAAATACAAATGCACATACTGTCAAGTACCGGACTTTTCCATAAACAAACACACAGACACGTAAAGCTAGATAGTTACCTTTGCGGGTGACAGAAGGTTTGCCATGGCGGTTGGGAGGAACAGATTTCTTCTTCTGTTGACCTTTGAATAGATTTGCTTTCTGGGTCATCTTTCTTCTTTGCCTCTTTGTTCTTTCTCTCCCTCTAGGTTTACTCTGCAAGGGTTTTGTTATTTGCTTTTGTATGGCGGTGGAGGCACTATACGGCCCATTAGAAGCAGTGTACACACTAGGCCCAAACCAAACTTGATGTAAAATTTCTATTGGTCTTTTCTTTTCTTTTTTCTCTCAACTTTTAAAATTTTTATTTTTATTTATGAATTAAAATATTCTTAATTTCAATTTTTTTTTCCATCCACACTTGTTAAGTTTTAAAAAACAAAAATAAAACTTGAATGATATTAAAGGAGCAAAAAATAAAAATAAAAAAAATCTAAAATATACCATATCATTTTGTTTTCATCCCTGAAATATTGCTTAAAGGGGTTTCACTTAATCATATTCCCCTCCTGCAGTCAAAGTGATAGTGGATGAATATTAGACTTTAGACACATGGTATAAAATATAAAAAATTTAACGAAAGTGGATGAAATGGGTGATACTTTAAAATTTTAAGGACAAAAAATAAAAGTTTTTAAATTTTGGGATGAAAGTAGAATATATTTATATATATATATATAAAGAGAGAGAGAGAGATATATTCAACTTATGATATCCACTTTTGGTGTAAAGGGATAGCTCTTTATCTTTAGTTTTTGGTGTAAATAGGGATTGAACCCTAAATCTTTTATTTAATAATCAAAAACTTTATTAGTTGCACTTTTTACAAGAGTTGGTTATTAAATTTATGGATAAAGTTTCTAAAAATATATATATATATATATGGATGAAGTGTCTTATCAAATCAAGTTGCAGAAAATTCTTCTAATTTATTATGTGGCCACTCAAAATTTACACCCTTAAATAACTATAAATATGTGTCTTCTATAAAATTTTAAAAAAAAAAAATGTAATGTTAATCACATGAGTTTTCATTTAAACTAATTTATGTAATTAAAAATATATATGAAAACTCATTTAATTGTCATGAATTCGATGAACTTTCTTCCAAACAAGTTTAGAGAAAAATTGAAACCTAATTTTTATTAAGTGCTTAAATTACTATGATTTCAAATATTTTTGAAATATGACGGTTTCAAAATTTCATTTAATTGGATATAATATATGCGAGAATGGTATATAATCGAAGAGTTCAAACCCTCCTAAAGAAAATGATGATATATACTTTTTATTTCAAAATTTTGGCCTAAACTCTATTTTTTGTCCAAGATATTTAAAAAGTCAAACTCTGGTCCTTTATTCAAAGTGTAACAATTTCATCCTTCCATATATTTTCTATGAAATTTTTTCTAGATCACATTAATTAACTTTACAATATGCTACATCAATACATCGTCAACTACGCATGCAATTTTCAGAAATACAAAAATTAATATTTTTTTCAAATTTTCAAGGATTAAATTGCATCATTTTGAATAAAAGAAATCAAAATAGAATTTCAAAGATAGGAAATTTTATCCATATGACTAGGGTTGTAGAGAGAGAAACTATAATCATTCAAGTCATCACGGGCCGAAATTCAGATCTGAGAATTCTGAATTCGTAAGTCTTGATAGATCGAGTTTGTGTCGAGCTCTCTCATTAAATCTCAATAGCAACTAGTGTCGAACTTTAATTAATGAAACAGCTTTTTTTTTCACTTGTTTCTTTGATCAATCTTCTTGTCTTTAATGATACCATTTGTAAAGTAAACTTTACACACTTGTTGATACATTAAACCTAATTTAGATCTATCTAAATACAAGTAAAGTGTGTTTTGTCAAAAGATAAGTTAATACATAGAAAATATGACCCAAGCAAAAAAGAATGCAATTAGGGGTAATCCAAGAAATTAATCAATCTTAGCTTATTGACTGGTGTAAGACCCGTCATTGTTCTTAATGATGATTTTTTTTAACCTTCTCCTTCAATGATAATAATGCACACAGAAGCAGTTTAAGACTCTTTCTTGTTATTTAGCAATACACCTAAATTAAACTGTTGGGACTCACATGTTAAAAATAATATACTATTTATTTCATTTTGGCCCTTAGGAGAGGGGTAAAGGGAGCTCCAAAATAGTGACCTCCACATCATAAGGTATGGTCTCCAGCTCATGTGCTACCCCTTGGAGTGTGCTCAAAGAAGCAAAATGCCCTGTAGACATATGAAATGTGCTTTAAAAAAAGGTCCAAAACATTAACTCCTGAGCATTTAAAAAATAAAAATAACTACCGCGCACCCTTGGTGCAGTAGTCACTCCATAAGTATAAATGCTTGTGGCGTATGGAGGGCAAGGGCCGAGGTTCAAGTCTCTAGGAGGAAGCTTCACACACATATACACTTAGATTAGGCTAGAATATAAATTCTATCTTGTATCAAAAAAAATAAATAAATAAAAAAGAAGAAAGGAAGGACCTAAGTTGGTAATTCCCTGTTCAGTCATTCTCTCAAACACCTACTATAAACGACATGAAAGACCACCCAAATACAAACACTCCAATAGCAAAAACCATTTACAAAACCCCTCTAACACACCCAAATTGGACCAAATGTTAAAAGTCGGAGATAAAAAGGTCACACTTAGTCATAAAATTAAAAGAAAAAAAGAAAAAAAAAAGAAAAAGAAAGAAACAACTCACCTCACCAAACACAGCGTTTCAAAATTTAGGAGTTGAACGAGCAGCTCACCTCCTTATACTTAAAAGCCTTAAGCTGAGCTGTGTGCCAACTCGGTAGCTTAATTACACTTAATTATACTTAGTTAATTAAATACTAGTTAGTTTAATTAAATAATTAGTTTAATGAATACCAATTTTTAATTTACTTAAAAAAAATTACCAAAACTATTCGCCATTTTTACTTTAATTACCATAATTACTATGAACTTTAGGTGGCGCCATTTTTTTTCTATTTAAAGAAACAAAAACACTCTGAACTCTGATGAGTTCATTTCCCATACACTCACACAGAAAAGAGCGAGAGACATGAGAGCGAGCAAGACTATGTGAACAAGAGACATACACCAAGAGAGAATGGGCAAACCCAAGAGAAGCTATCTCAATCCGTTACCACTGCAAAGATACTTCAGTTACTGCCATTGTTGTCGGTTGTTTTTCAGTAATGTGACATCAATGGGGGGTTACAATCAGAGTGTACATAAGTTGAACACGGTGGATTGTGGCGTCTGTAGCTCCGCCTTTTGGTCCCAGTCGACGCCCACACCAACAGGATAGCATCGGGAGAGAGTGTACTGTCTACGGTACATTTGTCGGCCTCCGTTATCGCATCGACGATGGCAGCATCATTTTTTGTCATATCTGTGGCACATTGGTTCCGGAGGTCCAAGTAATTCACTAGGTAATTTATTTCCTTTATATTTAATCATATGCCAAAACCTAGGTATAAGTGTAAAATGAAAACAAGTTAGTGATGCAAACTATAAAAGTAGAGGTGACTATTGTATGTTCTTAAATACAGTAAAGTATATTTTGTGAAAAGCAAAAATACACTAAAAAAATTCTCTTTTGCTGCCAGACCAGAAGTAGTGCACTCATCTACTTTAGACAATGCAAAGAGATTTCAAGGTCCAATGGGTAATTTACTTTTCTTTTGTTTCTTGTTCTTTCTTCTTCATTCTTATTCTTTTTTAATCTTTTCTTCCACATCAATCTTCATCCTTATAAGCCTATACTTTTATTATAGTTTTCTTTATTAATTGGTTTATATTCTACAACATGTAATTTACTTCTTTTTTTTCCTTCTCTTTTCTTGTTCTTTTTTTTTTTTTTTGATGGGCTCTTTTCTTGTTCTTTGCTGTACTTTTCTTGCATGTCAATCTTCATCCTGATGAGTCTATACTTGTAGTATAGTTTTATTTATTAATTGGTTTCTATTTTACCATTTGTTGTTGTTGGTGTGGTTTGTTGAATGTTAGGGTAACATCAACTGTCGATGAGCCTATACTTGTAGTATAGTGAACTTATCACTGTTGGAAATAAAATAAAATATTGATAGGTCTTTTCTCACTTAGACTCACAACCACACAGTTCAGTCTTGTTATTAGAAAATTTCAAACTACACAGTTCATATCCTCAGAGGGCTTTCAAAACCTCTCTTCTCTTGACTATCTCTCGATTGAGGATTGTCCTAAACTTGCATTCCTTCCAAAGACGAGTCTCCCTCCTTCACTTCTAGAACTTCGTATTACTAATTGTCCAATGTTGAAAAAACACTGCAAAGGCAAAGGGTGAGAGTGGTTCAAGATTGCCACCTATGAGACAGAGTAGTTGTAATAATTGTGCAAATCAAAGAGGAAAAGGTTTAGATATATTAGGAAGCTAAACACACTCACTGTGTATCTGGGTAGAGAGATAAAAGAGAGAGACACAGATGAAAAACACACGAGAGTAGAGAAACATGAGAGAGAAGTGACAATGGTGAAGAAGCGGGACAAGAGAAACTAAGTTAAGAAGCGGAAATTCATTTCTGCCTTCACGTTTGCCATTCAAACCTGAAGAAATAAAGGGCGATGACGGCTCACAATCTTGCCTTGCACAAAAACTCCACCAAGGACTGCAACACATGTGAAACTACTTTTAAGGGAGTGAGTGAGCAAGCTGGAGCTGAACGTCGTGGAGTGCCACACGAAGAAGAGCTTTGAAGCTTCTCGAAGGTGCCGAATCTACAGCACATACACCGAAGGCGATAAACTTGTGTGCCTTTTTCTGCGGTGGATTGGTGGACACATTGGTTGAGTTTGACTTATCAGGCAACTCTAACATTGATAGTTGGAGATTTCTTTTTCATGTTCTTTCTATTCTTTCTTCCTTCTTCTTTCTTTTGTCTTCTTCTTCTCATTGTGTTTTTGCTTTTCTTGCAGGGTGACATGTCCTACAGTACTACTCATATTGATGAGTTGTAATCTTTTTGTGGTATGTACTAGTTGGGGTTAGTCCATACTTTTCTAGGTATTTGTGTTTTATGACGTTGTTTTTCTCCATAGTATAGGCAAATGAGTCTATTGATTGAAAAAAAAAACCCAAATTTTAACAAATAAAGTTATATATTTTTCATTGTAATTGTATTAATTAAGCCAAAATATTAGTCAATAAATAAAATAATTTTTTTTTATCAAATGAAAAACATGAAAAAGAGAGAGAAATGCTACGTTCACAACATTTTTTACAATACTTTCACAAAAAATTTTAAGTAATAGGTTATTACTCGCTATTATTGGTAGGCAAAAAAAAAAAAATTTAGAGGTTAGTTCAAATTAGAAAGAGTAACAACTTCATGCGTAGGATTTGTTATGAAAATCTTGTGAATGTAGAACTTAAAAAAAAAAAAAAAAAAGGAATAATACACAAAATATTTCATAACATTTTTCATGATTGCCCCCATTCACAACTAATAGATGCTTTTATATGGGTTTTATCGCTAATTTCACTCAATATTTAAGGGATACTTCTAAGTGAATTTTTTGTACTGTATTATTATCATGTCCACTTTCTTCTTTTTCTTTCTTTATAATGTAATTTTGAGACTTTATTATCATAGTAGAAAAATATGAGGGAGAGTCAATTGAGCTAGTTTGGTTATGTTCAAAGAAAAGCAGGTAATGAATCGATAAGAAGTAGTAGAATTAAGGCGAAAAATAACATTATTAGAAGTTATAAAAAAAAAAGGACATGTAATTAGAGAAGCAACAAAGAGCATAACTTTTTTTTAAAAAAAAATTGAGAGCATAACTTCAAATAGATAGAATAGAGAAAAAAAATTCCATTGGCCGACCCAATCTAATTTGTTAAGAATCCATAATTAACCCTACATTTTGAGACAAAGGCTTTGTTGTTATCATTGTTGTTAGTGTATTTATTAATTTTTTTTTGTTTAACTTCACTTGCAGATCATACCTTAGTCCAAAGTCCATTTCCCCATATATATATATATATATATATATATATATATAAATTGTATTTCTGAATCCTCCTTTTTCTCATTCACGATGGTATGTTCTAAATTTCGAAAAGGAAATTGATAAAATTGTGATAACATTGTTAGTGAAATTTGTATTTTCTTTTGGGTTTAAATAGCCTTTGAAAGTACATGAAAAGCAATTTCTAAGGTTTTCTTTTTTATTTCTTTTCTCTTTTTTTCTTTTGCAGCTGGAGCTGGAATTGGATTTGAGAGATTGATTACAATGGATATATTTTGCACTCTATTATCTGGTCTTTTTGGATTTGAGAGATTGATTACCTTGGATATATTTTGCACTCTATTATCTTGTCTTGTTGGATTTAAAAGATTGATTACACTGGATATATTTTGTATTCTATCATCTTGTCTTTTTGGATTTGATAGATTATATATTTTGCACTCTATTATCTTGTCTTTTGTTTGTTTGTTTGTTTGTTTTTTTTTTTTTTTTTTTTTTGTACACAATTGTTTGAACTCTTGTTTGTGTTTTTGTGATTAATGTGTGTTTCTTTGCATGATAATTGGAAATTTGGAACCATGATTAGGGGTCCTTTGTATATGAAATTTGGCCATCAAGTTTAATGATCTAAGTCCAAACTCATGGATATAAGCCCACAAAGAAAGATAGGAAAGTGAGAGTCTAGATACGTGTGTTCTGCAACCAGTCTTTTGATGCTCAAGTTAGATTAATTTCTTTTAGTACAACAATTGTTCACTTAAGAATGACTTACCTTCTCCTTTTGGATTGGTTCCTTTCAAATTCGTGCGCCCATAACCTTTTTGTTAGTGTCACTTTGTGTGATTATGGGAGGTGTTATAGTGATGTGTAATGACAGATATGTGCGTTGTTAGCACTTTCCATATTCTCTATATAGGAGTTTTTTGTTCATTACTCACATGAATACTGATCTTTTGAAGCCTTCACATATGCGGAAAATTCTTAGGTACTCTTAGAGTACGAAAAAATGGTGTTTCTTCTTCTCACATTCATAGTGGATTTCATCATGAATTTAATAAGTGGACCCCACAAGGAATGTGAGCGAAGGGATCATCATTCTTTGTTCTCTAAGAGTACCTAAGAATTACTCCACACACTATTTTACTTAGAGAAATGGTATGTCCACAACATTTTTACAACACTTTCATAACAAATCATAGGTAGTAGGTTGTTATTAATTGTTATATGTGAGGAAAAAATTAATTTATATTATGGATTCAAATTACTACCATATACCAAGAAAGAATGGGCAAACCCAAGAAAAGCTGTTGCGATCCATTACCATTGCAGAGAGACTTCAGTTACTACCATTGTTGTCGGTTGTTTTTCAGTAGCATTACATCAATGGGGGGTCACAATCAGAGTGTACATAAGTTAAACAAGGTGGATTGTGGCGTTTGTAGCTTTGCCTTTCGATCCCAGCCGACGTCCACACCAACAGGATAGCACTGGGAGAGAGTGCACTGTCTGCGGCACATTTGTCAGCCTCTATGACCGCATCGACGATGGCGGCATATTTTTTGTCATATCTATGGCACATTGGTTCCGAAGGTTCGAGTAATTCACTTGGTAATTTATTTCCTTTATATTTAATCATATGCCAAAACCTAGGTATAAGTGTAAAATGAAAACAAGTTAGTGATGCAAACTATAAAAGTAGAAATGACTATTGTATGTTCTTACAAGTTAGTGATGCAAACTATAAAACTAGAGGTGACTATTGTATGTTCTTAAATGCAGTAAAATATTCTGTGAAAAGCAAAAATACATAAAAAAATTCTCTTTTACTGCCAGACCATAAGTAATGCACTCATCTACTTTAGACAATGCAAAGAGATTTCAAGGTCCAATGGGTAATTAACTTTTCTTTTGTTTCTTGTTCTTTCTTCTTCATTCTTTTTATTATTATTATTATTTTTTTTTTTTTTTCTTTTCTTGCATATCAAACTTCATCCTTATAAGCCTCTATACTTGTAGTATAGTTTTCTTTATTAATTGGTTTCTATTTTAAAACATGTAATTTACCTTTTTTTTTCTTCTCTATTTTTGTTCTTTGTTGTGCTTTTCTTGCATGTCAATCTTCATCCTGATGAGTCTATACTTGTATTATAGTTTTATTTATTAATTGGTTTCTATTTTACCGTTTGTTGTTGTTGGTGTGGTTTGTTGATTGTTAGGGTAACATCAACTGTCGATGAGCCTATACTTGTAGTATAGTGAACCTATCACTATTGGAAATAAAATAAAATATTGATAGGTTTTTCCTCACTTACAATCACAACCACACAATTCAGTCTTGTTATTAGAAAATTTCAAACTACACAGTTCATATCCTCAGAGGGCTTTCAAAACCTCTCCTCTTGAATATCTCTCAATCGAGGATTGTTCTAAACTTGTATTCCTTCCAAAGACGGGTCTCCCTCCTTCACTTCTAGAACTTCATATTACTAATTGTCCAATGCTGAAAAAACGCCACAAAGGCAAAAGGAAAGAGTGGTTCAAGATTGCCATCTATGAGACAGAGGAGCTGCAATAATTGTGCAAATCAAAGAGGAAAAGGTTTAGATATATTAGGAAGCTAAACACACACACTGCGTATCTGTGTAGAGAGATAAAAGAGAGAGATACAGACAAAAAACACACGAGAGTAGAGAAACATGAGAGAGGAGCAACAATGGTGAAGAAGCAAGACAAGAGAAACTAAGCTAAGAAGCGGAAAATTCATTTCTGCCATCACGTTTTCTATTCAAACCTGAAGAAACAGAGGGCGATGACGGCTCACAATCTTTCCTTGCACAAGAACTCCACCAAGGATTGCAACACATGCGGAATTGCTTTCAAGCGAGCGAGTGAGCAAGCTGGAGCTGCACGTCGCAAAGCGCCTCACAAAGAAGAGCTCTGAAGCTTCTCGAAGGTGCTGAATATGCGGCACATACTTCGAAGGCGATAAACTTGCGTGCCTTTTTCTGCAGTGGATTGGTGAATGCACTAGTTGAGTCTAACTCATCAGGCGACTCTAACACTGACGATTGGAGATTTCTTTTTCATGTTTTTTCTATTCTTTCTTCTTTCTTCTTCTTGTTCTTCTTCTCATTATTTTTTTTTTCTTTTCTTACAGGGTGACATGTCCTACAGTACTACTCATACTGATGAGTTGCAATCTTTTTGTGGTATGTACTAGTTGGAGTTAGTCCACAATTTTCTAGGTATTTGTATTTTGTGACGTTTTTCTCCATAGTATAGGCAAATGAGTCGATTGATTGAAAAAAAAAAAAAAAAAAAAAAAAAAAACAAAATTTTAAAAAAAAAAGTTATATATTTTTAATTTTAATTTTATTAATTAAGACAAAATATTTGTAAAAAAATAAAAAAATATTTTTTTATCAAATGAAAATCAAGAAAAAGAGAGAGAAATATTACATCCACAACATTTTTCACTATACTTTCACAACAAATTTTAAATAGTAGGTTACTCGCTATTATTGGTAGGCAAAAAATTTAATTTTAGAAGTGAGTTCAAATTAGAAAGAGTAACAACTTCATAGGTAGGATTTGCTATGAAAATCTTGTGAATGTAGCACTTAAAAAAAAAACAAGAACAATACACAAAATATTTCATAACATTTTTCATGATTGCCCCCTATCACAACTAATAGATGCTTTTATGTGGGTTTTGTCGCTAATGTCACTCAATGTTTAAGGGATACTCCTAAGTGAATTTTTTGTACTGTATTATTATCATGTCCACTTTCTTCTTTCTCTTTCTTTTAAATGTAATTTTGAGACTTTATTTATCATAGTAGAAAAATATGAGGGAGAGTCACTTGAGCTAGTTTGGTCATGTTCAAAGAAAAGCAGGTAATGAATCAATAAGAAAGAGTAGAATTAAGGCGAAAAATAATATTATTAGAAGTAATTAAAAAAAAGGACATGTAATTAGGGAAGTAACAAAGAGCATAACTTCTTTTTTAAAAGAATCGAGAGCGTAACTTCAAATAAATAGAATAGAGAAAAAAAAATCCATTGGCTGACCCAATCTAATTTGTTAAGAATCCATAATTAACCCTACATTTTGAGACAAAGGCTTTGTTGTTATTGTTGTTGTTATTGTATTGTTGGGGACGTTTTTCACCGCTCATATGATGTTAGGGGAGTCAAGACCGAAACTCGACTTTGGGCTTGGAATATTGCCCAAAGGCTATCGGTGAAGTGTGAAAGGCCCATTTTTGCTCAAAGTCCGGGTTGCATCCAACAAAAATTATAATAAAGCCTCAATAATATCTCCTGCATAGATAAACTCGCACAAATGATGACCCACCATTACAAGTGCATAAATAATAGTCCAATGGTAAATAAGAGAAAATGTCTAGCGGTAGATGTTTGGAAAATTAATAAATATATTTGCATAGTAAAAATTATGCATTTTCTCTATAGTCGGTTAATATAAAAGTAAGCCCGTTATAACAAGTACACGAGAGGAAAAATGGTCCAGCAATGAATATGACAGACTCCAGCAGTAATGTCTAATTAGTCAATAAATGTGTTTATATGATAAAAAATCATATAGTTTCTTTATTATTATCAAGTCAACATGAGGGAACACTTCCATAGTATCCAAGACATTATGACTTTCATCACAATAGCAATAAACAATGATTAAAGGATTCATGTTACAAGTAAAAAAGGAAAAAAATAGGATGGAATGAAGGGAGAGAAAGATCTCCAGCTTAGTGCAGCAAATATTAACCAAGGTTTTTATGCCCATGATGGAATATATGGAAGGATGTATGGTAAATGATGGAAACTACTTTTATATGAGTGGGTGAGCAAATATATGGTGATGTGGGAATAAAATGGTAAAGGTACTTGGCTATTTTTGTTCATGGTGGAGAGAGACTAATTGTAGCTAATCATGGGACCTTTATGGTGCTAGGTTTTGTTAGAAAAAGGGAAGGAATGTTTGTGAGTTGATGGGTATGGGCCTTTATGAACTAAAAAGGAACTTATTTCTGACTTAAGGGTTGAAAATAGCAAGATTGATGAAGATTTTGAGAGGATTTCATCCCCCCTTGGTGAGTACATGATGCTTTCCTTTTATAGTGAAGCTTAGGGAGCAATAAGCAAAAGTAAAAAACATTGGGTCTAATTAGAAAGAGAATTTTCAGAATATCCATCATGATATTTGGCCAAAAATGGTATGAACTTCTTTTTGAGTGCTTGTCTCATTTGGGTAATGTTAAATGGAGCTAAAATTCAGAGTATCTAACCTAGGATTTGGCCAAAAATGGTGTGATTTGCTTTTGGGCTGCCTTGCTTCTTTGGGCAATATCACACATGGGTGAATATTTGGGTAATCTTACATTAAATGCTAAGATTTCTGAGGTTATGTTCAGCCAATGGGATTAAGGCAAGTATTAAGGTAGAATCTTGGTGATGCAACTAAGATTTGAGCTTCAAGGAGTAAGAGCTATCACCCCAAGCCAGGTGTCAAGCTTTTAGTTTACTTCAAGGTGCTCTGTTAGAGATCTTTTTATGCCCTCCAAACCACATGTTCCCAAATTTTCCCCTTTAAGATTCATGGGCTTGGTTCATGAATCAATTACATACATTTTTAGCAATAAAATAAACTATTTAATTGAGAATTTCATGAGCTTGGAGGTCTTGGTTATGGCTTCCTTGAGTTGTGACCAAAACTTGGAGAGGAATGGTATATATTGCCCATTAGCTTTTAGGTGTCACCCCGGCCTTTAGTGCTATTTAGATCATGATTGGTAGTGGTAAAGAGGCTGGTAGGACAGGTGGCCAGCTCGTAATCTAGTTTGGGAGCTTAGTTGCTTCTTGAGGTGACCTCCAGCAGAAGGCAGAACTAAATGGGGTTCTCCAGCTGGGTCAGTTTGCACACATGGGCTGTTTTGGCTGAGATTTCATGTTGGGCTTGGCCATGAAGGCTGAGTATTTTGGTGGGCCTCTAACTTGGTGGTTCTCTCCACTTGGGCTTTTCCTTTTGCTTTCTCTTTGTGATCCCAACAAAATGGACAAAGCTACTATATATATTGCCATGGATTTTTATTCCACATGGGCTTTAGTTATTAGTAAAAATGAAATATATTCATGAGCTTTAATAAATATTTATGATAAGTTTTGGGTATTAATTTCCCTGGGCTTTAAATAACAATTTGAATAGTTTCTCATAATTTTTGCCGTGAATTATTTTGTAAATGATATTTTCTTTGGGGCTTTTAAATAATGACCTCCAATATTTATTAAGAATAATATTTACCATGGGTTTTATTAGAGGCAATATCCATGAGTTTCAAATAAAATATGGTAACAGCCACTATAATGGAATAATGTGATATTCTCATGAGTTTTTCTATAGATAATCATAATGGGCTTGTAGGATAAATAGTTATCATGAGTTTTGGAAATAAGTATTATTAATGTTGTGATATAAGATAAGTAGTGACCATGAGTTTATAATATGATATGAAATAAATAAATGTCATGAGTCTAAGATAAATAATCATAACTTTTCATGGGCTTTTATAAGATGATTGCCATGGGTTTTGAGAATAGATAATTGCCATGAATTCCATGAGCTTGTAATACCATAGTAATGTTTAAGAGATTAAAACATTGTCCATCATGAAATGCTTATAATATAGTATTTTGCCAAGTATTAATAACATCGGACTTTTGATAAAATAGTGCCAAGTAGTTAGCTTAGACTTTTAATATTGTCAATGTGAATTGGAATTTTGATATTACCAGCGAGAACTAGGCTTTTAATGTTACCAAGAAGAATTGGGCTTTTTGATATTGTCAATAAGAACTGGGCTTTTGATATTGCCAACGAGAACTGGGCTTTTGATGTTGTCAATGAAAATTGGACTTTTTATATTTCCAGTGAGAATTGGACTTTTGATGTTGCCATGAGAATTAGGCTTTTGATATTGCCAGTGGGAACTGGGCTTTTGTTGTTGCCAATGAGAATTGAGCTTTTTGATATTGCTAGTAAGAACTAGGTTTTTAATGTTGCCAATGAAAATTGAGATTTTTTGATATTACCAACGAGAACTAGGCTTTTAACAAATAATTTGCCATGAGGTTGAATCATGGGCTTTTTAAATATTGTCAAGCAAAAGTATTTTTGGGCTTTAAATAGAATGAGATGTGTGCATTGGGCTCGTAGAGCCGGATTTATCTAAATAATGATAATAAAATTGGATAAGATTTGAGTTTTTGGGTTTTTTGTGATAGTTTATATCATGACCCAATTTAAATAATGAGATATGAAATATTTGTGGTTAACATAATAATAGGGTAAAAAATATTTGGGAAAGCCCAATAACTTATTCGTGGTGTTTGAAAATAAATAAGTGATACTTAAATAATATTAGGTGTAAAAAAAATGTACCCTAACATGTATTTATTATTATTATTTTTTGTTTAACTTCACTTGTAGATCATACGGTCATACCTTAGTCCAAAATCCATTTCCCCATACATATATTGTATTTCTGAATCCTCCTTTTTCTCATTCATGATGATATGTTCTAAATTTCGAAAAGGAAATTGCTAAAATTGTGATAACATTGTTAGTGAAATTTGTATTTTCTTTTGGGTT
>JAOXJQ010000107.1:4939654-4951446 GCA_025762765.1 Quercus bicolor | reverse complement strand
GGTGGTCACCCTATTCTTGGACATTGTGAGCCCCCCCCCCCCCTTGGCGAATTGCTTCTCCCTCCTTTTATACTAGCTTCCCCTCCCTCTCGAACATTCACGTGTAGGTTTGGATTCATAGGGCTGATACTTGTCCCTTCAGCCCATACCCAAAGTGGTTGGGAGTGGTTGTAAAAGCTAAAAAGCATGGCTATACCAGGTGCAGAGTACTTAATGCAGTAATGATAGCTTTTCCCTTACATATTTCTATTCCTTCCCTTGTCCTTTACTGTTTTAGTACTTTTCATGTTCTGCGAAATGACTCGGGGTGTCATTACCAGCAGCAGGTTGCTCCCTTCGTCCTCGGCAACATTCATGGCCGAGAAGGATCCTCCCCGTGGCCTAGGAGGGGGCTTTTCCTTAGGTTGGGCCCTTGGCCTAACGTAGACATTGACATGGGCTTCCCGGTCTTGTACCGCCCACAATAGCCCCTCAAAATCCTGCTGTCCGGCTCCTTGGACAGGGAGGAGGGTTTTGGTGACGTCGGGCTTATGTCATGGCTTGCCAAGCCTTGTCCTTCATCGATGCCAGAGCCTATTCGCTTGCCTGAGGCACGTTCTTGGCTATGAGACATTCTTTTAGTTTATCCATGCCGCGTTCCTGCCGTTTCGGTATACGATGCGCGCTTTAATTAAGGCCTCTTTTCGAGGCGACGCAAATCCAGCGGCTAAAGACCGCTTTGGAAATTGAGCGGGATTTACCTCGTTTGTAATTCTTTCTTGAAGATTTGGACGAATTGAATGCCACCAAGCTTGCCCCCTATATAAGACGTATGGTGGGAGATCATTCCCCTTTATTCGTAGACCATTGAGTTTTTCAGGTTTCTAACTCTCCAAATGTTCTCAAAGTCCCCACTGTGAGAGTGACTAAGATTTAGGGAGTGAAATGGTCAAGGATAGGGTGAGGGTGAAGGAGCCAAACCCTCCTCAGAAGCCTTGGGTGTCTCCGAGATTCAGAATGACACAGTTAGGGCAAGGGAGACAGAGGCCAAAGACATTTCCCCCCTTTGACTGGACAAGAAAGAAGTCTTTCTTCCTTTAGCCAAATCTCGAAACAGGTGTAGGTCGCATCAGATTTTTGGTGCGACAAAATTTGGATTTCTCATCGCCGATACCATCCATACTTGCTCGATTGCTGCTAGAGCAAGTATGTAGATTTGGCATCTTGCTTCTTCTTCTCTTCCACCGCTGGTGCCATCTATACTTGCTTGATTGCAGCTGGAGCAAGATCATGGGTCGGGCGTCTCCGCTTCTTCTTCTCTTCCACCACCGGTGCCATCCATACTTGCTTGATTGCCGCTAGAGCAAGATTGAGGATTTATCGTCTCTATGGACCGCTTTTTATAGATAGCTTATGATATAGGCTTGGCTAAGCCCTTTTATGTACACTGTATCTCTTCTTTATCTAATAAAAAGGCCATTTTGTTTCACTTTGTGTAACTTTTCTTTTTCTGTAATAATTATTTTTATGAATGGGTGTGCTGGTGTCTTTCCTTTTGAATAGTACTTAGAACTGATGCCGTCGATGATAAAGAGTTGTCACCCTAAACTTATCAAAGCCGACGGGCGCAACAATGCCAACTTTAAGTAAATTAACTATATAAGGCAAACCAGGAAGATAACCGCATGCCTTACATTGCGCATAGGGTGACTGCTCGGGGATGTGTAACCTAAAGTAATCAGCCCGAGGGGATCACCGGTTTCTGAGGCTCTTTTCCACGTTTCCGATGATGCTTATAGCTTTAATTTGCTTTAGGCGTCTGATCCGAGGACCGAGGCATGATTGAATTTAGCTTAAATGCTAAGAAAGGTGTCGTCGCATGTTAGTTTCCCCATAGGTTTGAGTCCAAGGACCATGCAAGACCTTGGTTTTGTCTAGCACCTTTTTCCTGAATAACTGGTTTCCCCATAGGTTTGAGTCTGAGGACCATGCAAGACCTTGGTTTTGTCCAGCACTTTTTCTTCTAGTGACTAGTTTCCCTATAGGTTTGAGTCCGAGGACCATGCAAGACCTTGGTTCTGTCTAGCACTTATATTTTCTTTTAGTGACTAGTTTCCTCATAGGTTTGAGTTCGAGGACCATGTAAGACCTTGGTTCTGTCTAGCACCTTTTTCTTGAATTAACTGGTTTCCCCCTAGGTTTGAGTCCAAGGACCATGCAAGACCTTGGTTCTGTCTAGCACATTTTTCTTGAAGTAACTGGTTTTCCCCATAAGTTTGAGTCCGAGGACCATGCAAGACCTTGGTTCTGTCCAGCACTTATATTTTATTGAATGGGAATTCAGCGGACCGGAGTACTAGACCCGCGAGGATTAGCCCCTTGATAAATGCGTGGGGCATAGCCTTGATGTTAGGAGCCCCTAGAACTACCCGTGCCATTGGCACTTCAAAGTGTAGCCCTGAGCGGGAGCTGGGTTAGGATAACGACTGTATATTGCTGGGAATGACGGGGGAGCTTTGTATAGCATGCACCACTGCCAAAAATGATCTCTTTCGAGGGACTCTCGTTGATAGGAGCTTGATCCTACCATGACTAACCTCGCATTCACCAACGCACGAGCCTTTCCCACAGACGGCGCCAATTGTAGGGTCTCGTTTTTCAGCCCAACGCCACATGGTGGGTGGAGTCTTGGACTAGCGGGCCCAATACAATGAATTTGTAGAGAATGGGCTAAAAAGCTAGGCCTTGGTGGATTGGACGGATGATCGTTAGTCATGGTGTTCATAGTGATCGTACAGGGGTGAACTGAGCTTATCCAAGAAGATTTTCTCCTTGGCACAGTTTGGGTGGCCACTGTTCTTGGACATTGAGAGCCCCCCCCCCCTTGGCGGATTGCTTCTCTCTCCTTTTATACTAGCTTCCCCTCCCTCTCGAACGTCCATGTATAGGTTTGGATTCATAGGGCTGATACTTATCTCCTCAGCCCATACCCAAAGTGGTTGGGAGTGGTTGTAAAAACTAAAAAGCATGGCTCTTCCAGGTGCAGAGTACTTAATGCAGTAATGACAACTTTTCCCTTAGATATTTTCATTCCTTCCCTTGTCCTTTACTGTTTTAGTACTTTTCCTATTCCGCAAAATGACCCGGGGTGTCATTACCTGCAGCAGGTTGCTCCCTTCGTCCTCGGCAACATTCATGGCCGAGAAGGATCCTCCCCATGGCCAAGGAGGGGGCTTTTCCTTGGGCTGGGCCCTTGGCCCAACGTAGACATTGACATGGGCTTCCCAGTCTTGTACCCCCCACAGTTTCTATCAACAAAACAAAAAATTAAATAGATTTGACTATAAAAAAATTTGTAATTGAGTATTAAATTCTTTAATTCTTTCCTATAAAAAATTGATTGATTATTCCCTTATAAAAAATTGATTCTTTCCTTATAAAAATAATAAAATAATATGCTAACACAAGCCCATGGGTAGCCCATTAGGCCCAACTCGATAGCCCAACTCGCTAAAGACAAAATGGGCATTGTCCATGGGTAGGGTCATGGGCTGAGGTTTTCTCTTTCGGCCCAGCCTGTTTACTAATTAATAGCCCATTATGCCCATGGGCTAAGTAAAAATGGGTCGGACCGGCCCGACCCGGCCCTTTGACGACCCTTATTGTGGAGTGACCACCGCACCAGGGTTGCGTGGTGGTTTGCATGGTTTAGTTTGCCATCACTCGTATTAATTGCGACAAACCTTAATAGAAATCAAAAAGGTTTTTTTTTTTTTCTTCTTAATTTAAAAAACGTAGTTTGGATCCTTTGCATATTTCATGTAATCAAACACTCACCCGTAGATAATCAAGCCTTTTTTTTCATTTTGCTTTGGATGGAATTATACAAACCCTAAATTTTGGGATAGGTTTGAGGCATATTTTGAGATTTCTATATTCGATTTATAATTTCCCTCAATTAGCAAATAAATCAAGAAATTAAGGACCCAAATTGAACATTTGAACTACCCAAAAATAAATAAATAAAAATGGCTCCTTGACATATTATTAAGATCTTGCATATTAGGATTAGGTTTTATACCTAAATCGGGGATTTTGTATTTTGACTATCAATTATTAAAATTTATTGCTCACAAATGTAATTAAGGGTACCAACTAAAGATTTAAACTCCTAATTTGGTTAGAAATTGACTAGAGTAAATTGATTCAATAAAAGGAGGGTTTTTTTTTTTTTTTTTTTTGAATAATAGTAGTTGTGAAAATTAGGTTTTTTCAATTCGGTTAGGGTTTAACCAAATTGGATGAAATAATGTATGATTAGGACATCTAATTAGTTTTTTTTATAATAAAAAAATAAAAAATAAAACATCAACTGGGTAAAGACATTATAAATTTGGGGATAATCAAAGAATTTTTAAAGATAGGACTCATGCAAAATTTGGGGTTTTTTGACATTCTTAATCTGTTTATGTCAATTGAAGGTGCACTTATCAAATTAAGATACCTAATTTGTACTTTATAGGTCTTCAATATCTAATTGGGCGAGGTGATTAATGGTTATGATTTTACAAAGGAAAGCTACCGGTAGAATTGGAACTTTAGAAGTCTATACTACAATTCGCTTTACCTATACTTTTTTTACTACTTAAGGAAGATATATTTTTCCAAACTGTTAAACGATTACTTTGTTCCCTACATTATTGTTATTTATACTTGTCTTTTTAGTGGAGTATGTATTACTGAAGGTTTGGCCTCTCTTTCAAGAAAGTCTGTTTCTTTTAAACATATACAATCTAAATTAAAAACATAATTAAATATATTAAGGAAAAAAAAAAAAAAAAAAAGCAGACCCTTTTGCTTGGTTAGTGGAGATCACAGATCTCTATACATTGTTCTGGTTTTATTTATTTATTTCTTTTCTATTTTGTATTTAAATTACTTTTGCTTTCGACCTTTCTGGGTTATGGAATAACATAAAGAGAAGTTGCACACTACTAAAAAAGCATGAAATCAAATTTCTTTGCTTTAATTCATAAAACAATGTAGCAGACATAGCCCATATTAGCTCATAAGTTAAAATATCAAACAAAAACACCAATCATAGCTGCAACAACAATAGATAACACACCAGATATCAATTTGCCGGACAAATTTACCAATAGTAATAATCAAACCAATTACTAACACAAGTTTTCTGTGCGCATGTACAAAGCTCAAATGCTAACAATATGACCAGCAATAAATGCAACGGTAATCATAGAAAAACTAATATATAAATATAAAATTCAAGAACAAAATTTTCACAAAAAGAAAGGAAAACTCTTACTCACCTTTTCTTGAGAGTATGTGCTTTGTTTTGTTAAGCAAAGATTATGCATTTGAGAGATAGACGAAAGCAAAATGTGAAGATCCATGCGAGAGTGAAATTTTGTGAGTTTTAAGGGGTGAAGGTGTAGGAAGGTTTTTTTTTTTTTTTCTTCTTTAAATATTTATTAATGATACCAAATGTTTCTTAAAGGTTGTATATATGCTTTACGTTTATACAAACAATGAATGGGATTTTGTAGTGCGCAGGTTAAATGATCTTGCTTAGGTGAATAAGCATGATTATTGTTGTTTTCTTAACTTTCATGTTAGGTGCTAACGTATGTACAAAATTTTAAATAGGACATATGGTGCAAAATTTGCTATCCAATTTAGAATTTAAATTAGATTTTCTCTCAATTTTGACTATAAATATATACATAGATATAGATATAGATTAGATTATATAAGCTACCAAAAGTACATAATAATTTTTGGATCAAGTTTAGTTACAAAATTGATTGTAACTTAAAGCTATAAACTCACTCAATAAAACAAATATTACTACATATTTCAAAAATCTAACCATTAAATTGCATGCTTTTTACACTCTTAAAACACATCAAATTTTGTGTCTATTGAATATTATTTACTATATGATCTATAAATTTATATTTTATGCAGAAATTTAAATGACAAAACTTGCAATGTAAAAAATTTATTGATGACACAACTATCAATCTTTAATTTTCTTGAAATTTTGCAAGTATGAAGGATATAAGAAGAAGATATAATCTAGTGGTAGAATTGTCAAAATTCACCACTGATAAAAAGATATTGAGTAAAGTTGTAATCTAAAGTTACAACCAAGTTTGTTGCTAAACTTTATTAATAATTTTTCTAAAATTTAACAAACTAAGCCCAGCATTAAACGTGATTGCAAGATCGCTAGCATTGACATTGCTTCAAAGCTTGGGCCTACACCAATCCTTCGTGCAATTCCTTTTTTTTTCCCTAGTTAAATATGAGTTTCATTAAAAAAATTTGTTAACCTTTTCATTAGAGTATTTATTAATTTTAATTCTAAAATTAGGATTTGAGTTCAAACCTTTTTTGGGTTTATTTTAAAATTTTACCACAGAGAATTGTACTTGAATAAAAGTTGGATACTTGCTAATATACACATAAAAAAAAGATCTAGAACAAAATAAATAATTTTAAGTTTAGATTTCCAAATGTAATATAATTATATTTCTTAATATATTGATTATATTCCCCTACCTAACCCTAGGGATATCCTAACAGATATATAAACTCATAACCCTACTTGCTTGTAAGCAATTCTAAAATCCTTTCTACCACTTAAGAGTGTCATTGTCGAAGAGTCAACAAAAACAAAAGTGAATTTTTACTAGAAAAAATTATTTAACAATTAAAATACTATGAAAATGAGGTCTTCTTAGAACAAAATCAAGAACTTGCGTGGTTTGGTTGGTCTCCCTTGCCTTTAACCTAGACTTCCCTTGCTCTCCCGCATATTAATTTCAAAAAACCTAAAAAGATTATTTATTGGACAAAGTTTAGCTACAAAATTATTTGTAGCCTAAGACTATAAACTACTCTAATAACTGACATGTGTATTCTAAAAACTAAAAAACTAAAAACACAATACGTATTCTCTCTCTCTCTCTCTCTCTCTCTCTCTCTCTCTCTCCGGTTTCTCTGTAAACCCAGAAACCCAATCCCTCTCTATTTCATCGACTTCTCACCACCGATCACTCCCTAATCTCCATCTACACTTATCACTTGAGTCTCTCTCTCTCTCTCTCATTCCGTTCTGCATTTATTTTTCAATGCCCACCCATTGTTTTTCAATGCCCACCAACTGTTTGAAACAATGTCTAAATCAACATGTTTTTATTTTTCACCGTTTTTATCGATTGAAAACCTTTTCAAAGGTGATTATGACTTTGTTAGTATCATGGTGGGTTAACCACTGAATCTGTCTTTAGTGATCCTAATTTTATTTATAACTTTTCCTTGGTTTAGAAAATGAATGAATATTGGCATCGATGGTGTTGTATCAATGCAGATTTTTATTTTTATAGTGGAGACATATCAAAGGGATATGTTTAAATATTAGTAAAGGTTTTGATAATGTGTACTCCAAATTATTCTGGCTCAGGTACAAAGAATTGATATTGTGGCTCACTGAACTTTTAATTGATAAATGTTGCTAGCATTGAAAACTAAAGCTTCAATGATGATTTGTTATTTTGTATACATAACGAGGAAGTATTAATTGCAATTTGACATCTTATTACATGTGAGGATTAAATGATTCAACTATTAGGAAGAACTTGATGTTAAGTTAGAACATTTTGCAAATCTGGTATATGGTCAATGAATGCTCTTTCTTTGCAAGCTAAATTTGAAATTATCCATTAGGTTTTAAAAAATTGGTGCTGACTTGTTTATTATCATGTATTTGAGTCACAATGCTCATGAAATTTCTACATTTGCAGCAGAGAATGAGATAATGTATGAACATACCAAAGAATGTTTTGAAAAATTAATGAAGGAATTGCAAGAGATTAGAAAAAAAAGTCATTCGAATAATATGGAAAGTTGCATAGAGGTCCATGGTGATGTTACTACAGATGTTTTACAAGGTGATAGCATATGTAGGATTAAAGCAAAACCTACTGTTGGGCGTCCAAAGAGAAGGTTGAAATTTGCATTAGAGAAGAAAAATGGTAAATCTCGAAGCAAAACAACACATGCTAAAAAACATGGTAGTGGCTTACAAAAAAAATATTGTGAGGCGAGACAAGTTGAATCACTTGGAAGCCTAAATAAAGTAAGATATGTTACATTCCACTATACTATATCAATCTTGTAGACACATAAATTTGTTTATAGTCTGTGACAATTATTCTTTGCTATTATTTACAAGTTTCAATAGCTACTTTTGATGTTATCCAAGAAGAGCACCATATTGGCAAAACCACTAAATAGATTGGAGTTAGGGTGCAAGAATTTTGGATGGAGATTGAAGGCTATTCAAATTTATTTGTTAGAGATTGAAGACTATTTATTTTTGTTAGACCATTGGCAGATTGAAGACTATTTTTTATCGTTAGACCATTGGCAAATTGTTAACTTCTTAGTATTTTTTTTATCGTTAGACCATTGGCAGATTGAAGCTGTTTATTTATTTATTATTTATAGTTAGACCATTGGTAGAACCATTGGCAAACTGTTAACTTTTTAGTATTTTTTATTGTTAGGCCATTGGCAGATTGAAGCTGGTTTTATTATTATCAAAACATTGGCAAATTGATGACTATTTCTTATTGTTGGACCATTTGAAATGCATTAAGTTATTGTTTGATATAAGGTTTATAGAAAAAAAAAATTATTTATATTTACGGTTTAGGCATAATTTATTTTAGCTATTGTGAGAGATAAAGTTTGTGGTTCAAAATGGTACCACTTTTTCTGCATTGCTAATTTACATTTGATAGGAAACCAAGAAAACTCTATTTTTGTTTATTGATTTCCCTACAAACTACAATGCTGTCTTTATGTGCACATGACTTGGTGCAAATTATTGGAAGCTTGATTTTTATTTAATTAATTATGTTTATTTTATCATATAGGTGTGTGGATCCTTTGGAATCTATCAATTTATTGTTTGTAGATTAATCAGAATTGGTCTAGTTCTATAGACCAGAGGCTATGTGCTGTGAATTGGTGAGTTTGAAAGGAATTAGTCGTATTCGAGGTGACAACCCTCCAAGAAATTAATAGACGAGAAGAGAATAGTTTAAATGGAAAATATTTGCTGCCTTTTATTGCTGAAGTTGTAGCTTAAATACAACCGTTACTAATTCTTGAAACATAGCACTATGGAGGGTGCATTATCATAAGTGTTATCTTCAATCTAGAAATATTACAACCATTCTATTATCTTCAATCTAGAAACATTACAACCATTCTATTATCTTCAATCTAGAAATATTATAACCAATGCCGCAACCAAAGCATGATCATCAGATCCAAGATATATGATTAGTTGAAATTTATTCCTTTTAGCATAACTGCTGCAACTTGTACATGAGACTAGTCTACATCAAAACATAAGAGTCAGACCTTATGTTAAAAACCACAATGAATAAAATTGTAATTATAAAATTAAGAGAAAAAAAATATAACCAATCTACAACATTTACATTGCAGTAGCTAGTGGCTCTTAACAAATCTATGAGACAATTTTAAGGAATGACAAGATGAGGAAGCATGAGATAATCCATGATAAATATGAAAAAAAAAAAAAAATTCATGCATGAGAAATTAGATGAATTTATTGAGAGATGAACAAGACCCAAAAATCATGTCATTTTGTAATCTATACATATACTAATTCCCTAGCAAGAGTAATGTAGTTCAACTGTTCAAGTCGAGAGATCAACAAGATAAATTAAGGCCACAAAAGAAAAGCATGGTTTAAAAGCTCATAACATAAAGCAAAAGTCATGTAACTTATCTTAGAGTAGCTAACTAAGCAATTTGTTGAGCTCTCAGCATAAAAAAAAAAAAAAAAAAAAAAAAAAAAAAAAAAAAATAAAAACAGATTGTTGAACAATGCTATTAAGTTTGTACTAAGTACATATTTCTTTGTCCAGTCATCAAATGTATGCTGTTGTTAAAAATCTTCAATAATTTCTATACACAAATCACACACGCCAAACATGTACTTAAACCTCTAGTAAATAACAAAATATGGTTCCACATAGTTACTGATCAGACTTAAAACGATATATCTTTGTTGCATTTTTCAGTAAATTCCACAGAACACAAAGCAAATCTTAATCATTGAGGCTTCAGTTTTCAATGCTAGCAACATTTATCAATTATTTGTACCTGAGCCACAATATCATTGTCTCTGTAGATAGTGCAGGATTTCTGGAAAGGATTTCAGTGTAATGAATTTAGTTTCTTCCCAAAGTCAGATATTAATTTAGTTTCTGCACCCTTGAAGCCACTATACAACCCATTCTACAACAATATCCATTAAACCAATCAAAACCTTATCCAAAATTTGAAATTCAATCACATATATGCCTCCTTAATCATAGATTATTTGAGATTTTTTCTTGCTTAAACATTTGCAATGTGCATTCTAAACTACAAAAAATTTCAACCAATAATGGTGAAAAATAATTGTACCTGATCCACAATATCAATTATTTCTACCTGAGCTAGAATAATTTGGAGTATACATTATCAAAACCTAGCTTGTTACTAATTTTTAAACATATCCCTTTTATAAAAGTTTTTCAATATTCATTCAAAATAAAAATAAAAATTTGCGTTGATACAACACCACTGATGCCAATATTCATTCATTTACTAAACCAAGGAAAAGATATAAATAAAATTAAGATTAATAAAGACAGATTCAGTGGTTAACCCACCATGATACTAACAAAGTCATAATTACCTTTTAAAAGGTTTTCAATCAATGACAACGGTGAAAAATAAAAACATGTTGATTTAGACATTGTTTCAAACAGTTGGTGGGCATTGAAAAACAATTGGTGGGCATTGAAAAATAAATGCAGAACGGAGAGAGTCACGTGGTAAGTGTAGATGGCGATTAGGGGGTAACCGGTGGTGAGTAGTCGATGAAATAGAAAGGGTTGGGTTTCTGGGTTTACAGAGAAGCTGTAGAGAGAGAGAGAGAGAGAGAGAGAATACGTATTGTGTTTTAGTTTTTTAGTTTTTATTTTTTTATTTTTTTAATAGGTGGTGTAGTTAACTAGGGTTAGTTGCATTAAATTTACTTAAGTAATCATGTGCAATGCACATGTCATTTTTTACACATGTCAATTTATTAGAGCAGTTTGTAGCCTTAGGCTACAAATAGTTTTGTACCTAAACTTTATCCTTATTTATTTATTTATTATTATTATTTTTACTCTGTTTGGATCCTTTGAATATTTCATGCAATCAAACACTCACCAATAAATAATCAAGCGTATTCTTTCATTTTGATTTGGATAGAATTATATAAAGCTTAAATTTAGGGATAGGTTGAGGGCATGATTTTGGAATTTCTATATTCTATTTATAATTTCCCACAATTAACAAATAAAGCATGACATTGAGAACTCAAATTGAACATTTCAACCACCCATTGATTAAAAAAAAAAATGGCTCGTTGACATATTATTGATTAAGTTTTATGCCTAAATTGGGGATTTTGTATTTTGGCTATCAATTTATTAATTTTATTGACAAATGTAATTAAGGGTACCAACTAAAGATTTAAACCCCTAATTTCGCTAGAATTTGGCTAGAGCGAGGTGATTCAATAAAATAGGTGTTTTTTTTAGTAATTGGATTATTGTGAAAATTAGGTTTTTCCAATCTGGTTAGGGTTTAACTAAATTGGATGGAATAATGTATAATTAGGACATCTAATTCGTTTTTTTTAAACACCA
>JAOXJQ010000107.1:4877971-4905955 GCA_025762765.1 Quercus bicolor | reverse complement strand
CGGCGATGACGATGGGGATGACGATGTGGAGGATCGGAGTGGACGGCGATGACGATGGCGATGATCCGATCGGAGTGGCGATGTGGATGATCGGAGTGGCCTCGCCCATTCCGCTTGCGCCTTCGACAGCGATGACGATGGCGATGATTCGATCGGAGCGGCCTCGCCCATGCCGTTCGCGCCTCCGACGGTGATGACGATGGCGATGAAGACGGCGGAGGGGCCTCGCCCATGAAGATTATCTGCTTCTCCTTGGATCCGATCGGAGTGTTCTTCTCTGTTGAGCTGTTGAGGGAACCTTGGGTCTGATGGGAGAAGAGAGAGAGAGAAGAAATCAAGAGCTCAGACCAGACGTGAGAGGAGAGAGAAGCGAATATAAAACATTATTCACTTATACCACATCTGTCCGTACCATTGCAAATTTGCAATGGTACGGACAGATGTGGTATAATTTTAGCACATATACCATAGCTGATGGGAGCTGATTTTTGTGCTTGGTGTGGGATATGTGCTAAATTTTTAGCATTTAGCACATATCCCACATCTACTGTGGGTGCTCTTACAAACATACATCATATGAAACTGCTAAATTTCCCAAAAAATAGTAGAGAGCCCTGTTTTCTATTTTATCTCTAGACTCGAGAGACCTCAATCAAAAACACCATGCCCTCATTACTAACATAATTTCGCTTTGAATCATTGTCGTCGCTTTCATTTTTGTTTTAGCTGGACCAAGATAACTGACAATGTCAAAACTATGGATAGCCATAACTATGATAATGAGTAATTATTTTGATTGCCCGACATGTGGCACTGCCTTCTCACGACAGAGCTTGGTCAACCTCCACTGCCAAGAAGTCCGCATAGACATTGAGTACACAGGTTGTCAATGCCTTGTGTACGGAACCTTTGCCACCATTGCTGACTATTCTTGCCAGAGCTGTCACACCATGCTTCCTCTTCCAAATCAAGCCAACTGAAGGAAAGGTCTTTCTCTTCTTGTTGTTTCTCTTCTTGTTGTTAATTTGCCAGAACAAGGCACTCTGTATATTTGTTGTGTTTCTTGATTTGATCATGAGTTTTGAGATTCATTTTTAATTGGGTAGGGTTTTTGGGAACAAAAATTGATCAATATCAATTGCATTTAAATTATGATTTGTTGTAATGTGTGTATTGCAGTGTGACTATCTCTTTTTCTTTTTCTTTAAATAGAATGGTGTGATTTGGAGACTTCAAACTTGTTATTAATTTCCTCCAATATTTCACTAATTTTCCTTGTAAATTTTTTTTAATTGTTTTATTTTACAGATAAAATAAAAAACAAATCCTAACTATCAATTTATAAAAAAAACTATTTCAATAATTTTCTTTGTAAGAAATTTTAATCTTGAGTGTTCTATGTTATAGATAAAATAGAAAGACAATATGAGTGGTGTAGTGATTTGATCAATTGCATGATATAATGATTGATATAGATAAGCATGTTTCATACCTACTAAAAAAATGCAAATATCATTTTGATAAAATAAAAATGCAAATATCCTTTAATCACTTTTTTACATTCCTAATTGTATATTATTATTATTTTTTTCCAATTGTTGGACTTTGTTTCAACGTTAAAAAATGACATTAAAACTTCATTATACCTCAAATAATTGATATAACAAAATAAATTTATTATCCTATTAGTAATCTTTTTGATTTTGCATGCCTCTTGGCAGCTGAAAAGCTGCTGTCTAAAATTCTCTACCTCCTCCTTACCTTAACAAGAAGTAAACTGGAATATAGTCAGTTTCACAAGAATGATGTGGGGACTATGGCCCAAGGTAACGAGTTGGGCCTTGGGCTCGTCCAAGGACACCAGCCCGTACGAGAAGACAATAGGGCTTAAGCGATTCATGTTAAGCCTATTACTGGAAATAAAGAAAAAAAAGTCCGAGGAGGAATTTCTCCTCGGACACTGAAAGTACGGAGTGGACGTACGTCCAAGCCATTGATGGGTCGTGAAAAGGAAGGAAACATAAAATATCTAAGTAAAAGCTGCCACCACCACATTGAATGCACTACAACTACTTTCCTGACCGCATTAATGTGGAGAAGACCCCTGAACAGTGTTACATTGGCTACCACAACTCACAAAAGGACTGAAAGAGGTGTCTGATGGGATGGGTGCTTAAGTGGGAGCTTGGATGATCAACAAGTGTAAAGCCCAGATGATAAGGAAGGACCTATATAATGTATAGAAACCCCCATAAGGGAGGGGGTAGAGAAAAAAGGGCAGAATACTGTGGCATGCAAAGAAACCCTAATGTACTAGTCTGGGTACATAAATTAATTCTTGAATCTCCTCGGACCATGAGATTTTTCAATATAATGGCCTTTGTTCTTGTCCATGTGTACCTTTATCCATGTAAAGCCTTTGTCTAACTTATCTAAACCCAGTTCTTTAACCCATATTCTACAAAATTCATTGTGTTGGGCCTTTTTGGATCAAGACTTCACAAGATAGGAGTTTGGGTTCCAAAACTGTGACCCTACAATTGGCGCCGTCTGTGGGAAGAACTTGAGTGTTAGTAAATACGACGGTTAAGCATGGCAGAATTCGGTCCACACCAAGAAAATCCACGCCAAGCTAATCCTCAGCAAACAGAACCTATTGGGCTTCAGCGGCAAAATAATCCTCCTGACCTTGAGCCAAGTCTAGGCAATGGAAGAAACCGAGAAGGAAGTATACATACTACTCAGAGGAGCCAAAGTCACTCCTAAGTCGGTAGTCATATATCCCAAAGGCGAAACAATTATCAGGCCATGCAGCGAGAGATAGATGACCTAAAAAAGAAATTGTGCCGTGCCCAGTGAAGGCGGACCCTCTCTAGTTGAGACATATCCTCTAATGAGGAAGAGGACGTCAGTTACAGACGGAGGTCAAGAACTCCCCCAAGTGAGATAGTTTCCTACGAAAAGGAGTCGTGCCCTGAATGGAGATATAAGAGCCCATCTAGCAAGGGTTTGGGTAATGATGCCATGAACGGCACTGGATCAGATCTCTAGATCACCCTTCAAGCAAAGGATTGAGGGGGCTAAATTACCTCGGCTCTTCAATCAACCTACGTTTGCCATCTATAACGGCCGAGCAGACCCCGTAGAGCATGTGAGCCAGTTTAACCAGAGAATGACTATCCATTCCCAGAATGAGGCTCTGATGTGCAAAGTTTTTCCATCCAGCCTGGGACCCGTGGCGATGAGATGGTTCAACAACTTGAAGACGAACTCTATAGATTCCTATAAGCATCTCACTCAGGCTTTTTGCTCTCGATTTATTACAAACAGCAGAGTCCCTCGACCCCTAAGTTTGTTATTATCCTTATCTATGCACGAAGGGGAAACCTTAAAGGCATATTCAGATAGGTATTGGGAGATGTATAACGAGATGGATGAAAACCACGATGACGTCGCCATCAGCACGTTCAAAAGTGGTTTCCCCACCGAGCACGGCCTAAGGAATTCTCTGATTGGTAAACCCGTCACCAGCGTTTGCCAACTGATGGACAGGATTGACAAATACAAAAGGGTGGAAGAGGACCAGCTACAAGGGAAGGGAAAGGAGAAAGTAAAAAATGAGCATTTCTTCAAATGGTCGAGTAAAATGGCTAGAGACTCCTCAAAGTGCAACCAACACCTGTATTGTCATTATCATCAAGACCACGAGCATACCACTGAGGATTGTAGGAATCTATGGAATCACCTGGATCAATTAGTCCGAGAAGGAAAGTTACGCCATCTTTTGCACCCCGCCAGCTGTCATCTGGGCCAGGCAGTTCAAGAGCCTCGGAAATATGTATCTTTGAGACCTCCCATGGGGACGATACACATCATCTTCGCTACTCCAGGGAGGATTGTCTTTTTTCCCTCTGGAGTGCTGTCTGTGGCTCGGCTCCCTGCCGAGGAAGGTGAGAAGGAGTCCAAAAGATCTAAAAAGGGAAACTCACTAGTGCTGGGGTTCTCGAACGAGGATAAAATGGGAACTATCTAACCTCACGACGATGCTTTGGTAGTTACGTTGAGGATTGGAGGGTTTGACGTGAAGAGGGTACTAGTAGATCCGGGCAGTGCTGTGGAAGTGATGTACCTTGATCTGTACAGGGGGCTGAACCTAAAGCTTGAGGACTTAACGGCTTATGACTCTCATTTTATAAGTTTCGAAGGGAAGACTGTCATACCAAAAGGGCAGATCAGATTACCCATACAGACCGGATCAGAGGTGGTGGAGGTGGATTTTATCGTGGTCGACGCCTACTCTTCCTACATGGCCATAGTAGCCAGACCTTGGCTCCACACCCTAGGAGCCATGTCTTCTACACTTCACCAGAAGGTAAAATACCCGTCGGGGGGCCAAGTGGAAGAGATTGGTGGAGATCAAACCATGGCTAGGCAATGCATGGTGGCCGCCATTTCACGTTGGTCCAATGCCAAGTCCTTGGCTTTTGTGAAGAACTTATAGTAATCAGCCACCTCGGTAGCACAAGTCAATGAACTAGCCGAGGAGATAAAATGTGAAAGTTTAGAAAGGGTTACCATTGACAATAATCCAGAAAGGTTTTTCCAAGTCGGCTCAGAATTACTTCTTTAAGAAAAAGGGGAACTGATCGGGTTTCTAAGGAGGAATGTTGATGTATTTGCATGGGACGCCTACGATGCCCCGAGGGTTGACCCTAGCCTCATTTGTTACTACCTAAACGTTAACCCATCTTCTATTCCGAAGAAGCAGTCACCCCGGCGTCTGTCAAAAGAGCATGCTGACGCTATTAAGGATGAAGTGATGAAGCTAAAAAAGGCAGGGGCTCTCAAAGAAGTCTTTTACCCCGAGTGGTTGGCAAATACGGTGGTAGTAAGAAAGAAGAAGGGGAAGTGGCGAGTCTGCGTGGACTTCATAGACTTAAACAAGGGATGCCCAAAGGACCCGTTCCCGTTGCCTCAAATAAACCGGTTGGTAGATGCGACTGTAGGCCACCCCCAAATGAGCTTCCTGGATGTCTTTTAGGGTTATCATCAGATACCACTAGCTCTAGAAGATTAGGGAAAAACAGCGTTCATGACACCCGTCAGAAACTACCACTATAAGGTGATGTCTTTCGGTTTAAAAAATGCAGGGTCAACCTACCAAAGGATGATGACCAGAATGTTCAAATCACAACTAGGCAAGGCTATTGAAGTCTACATAGATGATATGGTAGTAAAAAGTAAAGTGGTGTCCGAACACGTGAAAGACCTTGAAGTCATTTTTAGCATCTTGAGGGAGCACAAACTACGCCTCAATGTTCTAAGCGTTCATTTGGGGTCGAATTTGGGAAATTTCTGGGCTATATGGAGACTCAAGAGGTATAGAGGTAAGTCCGGACCAAATTAAAGCAATTAATGGCCTACAAGCTCCTCGGAACCCAAAAGAAGTACAGAAACTCACTGGAATGATCGCAGCATTGAACTGGTTCATCTCCCGATCTGCAGACTGATGCCGACCTTTCTACCTCTTGATGAATAAGTGAAAAGGATTTGAATGGTCCGAGGATTGTGTCCTAGCCTTCCAACAACTTAAAGAATGCCTGTCATGGCCACCCATCATATCTAGCCCTGAGGCCGACGAGGTCCTGTTCACATACATAGCAGTGGCCTCCCACGCTATAAGCTTGGTATTAATACGGGTTGATAATGGGATACAGTGACCAGTATATTACGTAAGTAAATCGTTACATGAAGCTGAAGTGCGCTACTTACCACTGGAAAAGGCAATTCTTACAGTAGTGCATGCCACGCGAAAACTTCCCCACTACTTTCAGGCACACACGGTCATTGTCCTGACTCAGCTTCCCCTCCGATCGGTGCTCCGAAGTGCCGATTACACAGGAAAAATCGCCATGTGGAGTACGCTTCTAGGGGCTTTCGATATTAAATACATGCCCAAGACCTCTATCAAGGGCCAAGTCCTCGCGGATCTAGTCGCTGAATTTACTAAACCCTCTGTAGAAGCAATAGCCGAGGAGGAAAACATGGATGGAAAATCGGTTGACACAATCTCTATACAAGGAGCCTCACGATGGAAAGTCTATGTGGATGGTGCGGCAAACCAAAAAGGATTTGGAGTAGGGCTAGTTCTAATATTGCTCGAAAGAATTACCATTGAAAAGTCATTAAAACTTGGGTTCTCGGTTACAAACAATGAAGCCGAGTATGAAGCTTTGCTGCAAGGAATGATCATGGTGCAAAAAATGGGCGAAAAGGCAATATAAGCTTTCTCGGACTCCAGACTGGTCGTTGGCCAGGTAAGGGGCGAGTTGGAGGCTAGAGATGCGAGAATGCAAGAATACCTCGGTCAAGTCAAACGCTTGCAATCAGACTTTGAATTCTTTAATTTGATGCATGTCTCTAGAAGCGGGAACACACATGCAGATTCACTGGCCACTCTTGCCACGTCTTTTGCGCAGGATCTACCACAAATGATCCTTGTTGAGGATTTATGCAAGACAGGTCCAATCGAAAGGGATACAGTTCGGATCCATCAAGTTAAAAGGAATCTGAGTTGGATGGATCCCATAGTGAACTTCCTCAAAGATGATGTGTTACCCGAAGGGAAATTGAAGGCCGAGAAGATACGGAGGAATGCTCCTTGGTTTTGGTTATTAGAAGACCACAAGCTATACAAGTGCTCCTACTTTGGACCATACTTACTGTGCATACACCCAGAGGCATTAGAGTCATTACTTGAAGAACTGTATGTGGGAATTTGTGAGGGTCACACGGGAGGAAGGTTGCTACCACACAGAGCACTCGCCTAGGGGTACTGGTGGCCGAACATGCAGAGAGAGGCCCAAGAATATGCAAAGAAGTGTGACCAATGTCAGAGATTCGCCCCAAATATCCACCAGCCGGGGGGAGTCCTTAGTGGGGTCTTGGTATTGTCGGCCCTTTCTCCAAAGCAGCAGGGAACAAGCGATACTTAATAGTCGGCACTGATTATTTCACCAAATGGGTAGAGGCTGATCCTTTAGCCAACATCAGGGACGTGGACGCAAAGAAGTTCATTTGGAAAAACATTATTACGCGCTTCGGAACTCCTCGCACCCTCATCTCAGATAATGGCCTTCAATTTAATAATAAAGCCTTCAGGAAGTACTGCTGTGACTTTGGAAACACAAACCTATATTCCACTCCAGCCTATCCCCAAGGGAACGGGCAAGCCGAAACTGTGAATAAGTTCATAGTGAGCGGGCTGAAAAAGAGATTGGATGATGCAAAGGGGAGATGGGTGAAAGAGCTACCACACATCTTATGGACTTACCGAACCACGCCGCGACGGTCAATAGGAGAAACTCCTTTTTCAATAACTTATGGGGCCGAAGTTGTGCTCCCTCTGGAAACTAGCTTCCTAACGTTGAAATCCAGCACTTTTACCCCAAAAATAATGACAAGTTACTAGGGAGAAGTCTAGACTTAGCCGAGGAGAAAAGGGAAAAGGCAATGATCCAAATGGCCTATTACCACCAAAAGTTAAAGCAGGGGTACGATATTAATGTAAAATTTTGGTAGCGCAAAGAACCCATCCTGGGGCAAGCTGGGACCTAACTGGGAAGGACCATATCGCATCACCTCAGTGGCAGGAATAGGTACTTATTATCTGGAAGATCTAGATGAGAAAACTGTACCTCACCCATGGAATGTAAATAATCTAAGAAGATATTATTATTAATGAAAACAACTATGCCTATGTTGTGTCTCGTGATCATCACGTATTTTTTGGCTCCTTTCTATCTATCCAAGTTTTAAACAGAACCTAAGTCCTGCATGACTCCTCGAACCACAGGCTTGGGGGAAATTAACAACTTATGGCATCTATTTAAGTTTTAAACAGAAGTTCTGCATGGCTCCTCGGACCACAGACTTAGGGGAAATTAACAACTTATGGCATCTATCCAAGTTTTAAACAGAACCTAAGTCCTGCATGGCTCCTCGGGCCACAGGCTTGGGGCAAATTAACAATTTATGACATCTATCCAAGTTTTAAATAGAACCTAAATCCTGCAAGGCTCCTCGGGCCACAGGCTTGGGGGAAATTAACAACTTATGGCATCTATTCAAGTTTTAAACAGAACCTAAGTCCTACATGGTTCCTCGGGCCACAGGCTTGGGGGAAATTAACAACTTATGACATCTATCCAAGTTTTAAACAGAACCTAAGTCCTACATGGCTCCTCGGGCCACAAGCTTGAGGGAAATTGACAATTATGGACTTCTATCCAATTCCAAGGTATGTTCATAGTTTTACGTGATAGCTTTTATTGTTCTAAGTACATTGCACGGTTCTGCTTCCTCTCATTTGTTTATATTGGTAGGGTTGTTGCTAATATCAACTATAGAAACAATAATATTAACTCGGAACAATATAATAAAATTCCATCAACATCAATCATAAAAACAAAAAGGAACATAGAAAAAGAGCACTTGTATTGATAACCAAAGATAATACAATGAGCGGTTTTTACAAAAGAACAAAGGACAACACAACTTCCGTCCAAAGTAAAAAACACAATAGCAATGATAAGAACCCTAGGAGCTAAGCCTCAGTAGGAGGATCTTCTTTTTGCTCTGGCTGAGGAGGAGGAACATCTTTGGCTTTTGGATCTGCCCCATGGTCCTTAGCCTCAATGATTGTCTCCTTAGCGAGATCCTTGGCCTTGGAGGAGGGTTTCTTTCCCTTACCCTTGCCTTTACCCTTCTCTTCCTCCACATCCTCGATCTGGACGGCGAACTGGCCAGAGCCCCCAGCAATTTCAGCCAAGGGGATAACATCAGGAACAAACGTAGGTTGCTCGGAAGTTTTAGTGGTATCGGCAAGGATCTCCCGGATCTCTGAGGGGAAGAAGACACTCTTAGGAAATATTAAGGCAAAGTCTGCATGGATCCCTGCTGCATTAAGGGCCTGAGCCCATGAAATACTGCAGTAATCCCTGCATACCTCTGGCAGCTCCTCGAAGAGTCTTGCCTTAGTCTCCTCCGCCCCAAGCTGATAGGCAGCCCTTTTTTCGGCCTCAAATGCTTCCTTGGCTAGCTGAGTTGCTTCCTTTGCAAGTTAGGCCTCTTCTTGGGCTTTCTGCAATGCGGCCTTGCGATCCAACACGGTTTGTTTTTCAGTGGCAAGGTTGGTCTTAGTCACGTACAGTTTTTGGCGTTGATCTTCGGCTTATTTTTTAGCAGTCTTCAGGCCTGCCTTAGCACTCTTATGACCTAACTCAGCCTCTTTGAGCCTCTCAAATAGCTCATAGTGCTCCTGCTTGAGGGCTCCCAGAGCCTTCTCCACCTCAGCACGAGCAAGGGCTTTGACATCAGCTAACTTGTGATTGTCGCGGTACTACTCCTCGGCCACAAACACCTGCTGAGTGATCTGCCCAAGAAATGACAAAATGACAAGTTAAAATATGATATGATCCAATGATCTTACCAAGGAGAGGATGAATTGACTTACCATCGTAAGATCTCTCTTCAAGGATAAGAAGAGTTCAGGTTGTGAAAATCGCCTGTAAGCCTCCATATCCCTGGGAAGGAGAACAGGCTGCTCCAGGGCTTCAACAATGTAGCCCGCTCGGCCCCGATTATATTCTCAGATTGAAGCAGTATAGGGAATGGATGCTCCGTCCACTTCAAGTCGGGGGCTCCAAGTGCGTGGAGGCACGCACACCTCATCCAGCTCCATTTCTTCTCGGCTCTCCACGGATGGAGCCCTTTTGTCCTGGTGCTCCCGAGTTGTTTTTTGTCGTTTACCCCCCTGGCGAGGACCCACCTCACCTTCCTCGAGGGACTCAACCGGCCTTTTCTTTTTCAGGTCGGGATTAGCCTTCAAGTCGGGATCGGTAGGGACTTGCGGAGCAATTGGGGGAAGGATAGAAATTTGGGACTTGGTAGGTGCCTTCGATGATTGCCCCTTGCCTCGGGCAGCCATTAACTCTCGCAAACTTTTTCCTTTGTTGAAGGCCATGTTGTCCACTTCCTCGTCCAAAGAGTCGTTCGAGCAGGCAATAATAAGAGGGGCGCCGACCACGAAGTTTCTATCCTGCTCTCCTTCAACATCTGAAAGCTCGATCAGGGGAGCTTTTGGAATGTCCTCCTTAAAGTAGAACTCGTCTTTCTCCTCCTCAAGAGAAAGACGAGATGATTCAGTCTCTTCTTCAACACGCGCTGCAGCTTCGAGATTATCTTGTGGAAGTAGTTGTGCAGCTGGTTGAGGATTCTGAACACCAGGTAAAATGACCGGCATAAGATCGTCTCGAGCCAAAAACCTCGGTTTCTACACGTTGATCCTCGCCAACCTCGGACTACTAGCTCTTATGGAATGGCCAACGTCTAGGAAAGCACGGGACAAGGGTTCGTAACCCAAAATTAGATGAGCCGCACAAAGTTGCCCATCCTCGTGAACGTAGATCTCTAACCTCAAAAGATAGTTCAAGGCCTGAACGTTTACGTGGCTCAGCCAAGGAGCGACGTGTGCTCTATCTGCAAAACGGTCGAGAAGGAAATTGCATTTAAGATTACAAAAAATTTGAATCTTCAATCAAAGGAAAAAAAAGCTAAAGGGTGAAACCCCCTTCCCAGGGGATTGATCCAAAAAGCATCACACTTGGATCTCCTACCCGAGTTGGACAATGAAGGCCATCGCTTCACTCTCCCGAAGCAATAAGAAAGTCATCTTTTATACTCTTATTGGATTTAGGAAGACGGGAGATTAGCCTAACGATCTCGGATCGAGATTTAAGGTAGTACCTTGCTTTGTCGAGATGGTGGCACTCGTACAGGTGAACTACTTCATGCCATGTAAGGCCTAAATCCATCCGCTCGTTCAAGACATCTATGCTGCCTAAAACCTTAAACAAGTTGGGAGCGCACTGGTGCAGTGTCAACCTATGTTTATGCAAATAGTCCCGGGTAATACTACGTATGGGAAGCGTCATTCCTCCTTCTATAAAGGCAATCATTGGAATGACGACTTGACCCACGTCCCTATCGGTCAGCACTCTCTCTAGAGGACAGTACTCCAAAATCACCCCCTGTGGGATGCGGTACTTTGCCCTAAAGGCCTCCATGGCAGCCGGAGTATCTACTAGACACTTGAATCTACCCATCTAGGTGAACCGGTGAGCCGAGAAGGAAGGCTGAGGTGAAAATTGGGATTGTGAAGAGGAAAGAGAACTTACGAGTATCCTTACAACAATTTCTGAAGCTCTCAGAGATTTTCTCAGGAAAAAGTTTCTCACTGAAGTAGTCACAGAAATTTGAAGGCCTGGACATTAATGAAGAATTGGGCGCTGGAAATTCTCTGGCGTTCTTAAGTACTAATAGAAAAGAAAAGCTGAAAGGGTTTCCTCAGAGCCTTATATAGCAAGAGAAAAAGAAAAAAGAAAAAAGGGGAACGTCACTCCCGCTCAATGTTCTAGGAAGAATGTTCTAGGATCTGCATTTCGCCACTGGATGGAGGAGACATAAAGCCGCTTGGAGTAATAAGCCGCGCCTCGTAATTTGCAAATGCGTCAGAAGCAACTGCCCCCACACGTGCGAACCGAAAGCTGGTTGATCTTATCCCTTAAAAAGTCAAAACCCCGCTTCTTCTCCTCGGAAGGAGATAAAAACTAGAGTTTTGAAGGGCTATTGTGAGGACTATGGCCCAAAATAACGAGTTGGGCCTTGTGCCCGTCCGAGGACACCAGCCCTCCGAGAAGACAATGGGGCTTAAGCGATTCATGTTAAGCCTATTACTGGATATAAAAACAAAAAAGGTCCGAGGAGGAATTTCTCCTCTGACACTGAAAGTCCGGAGCGGACGTACGTCCAAGCCATTGAAACCTATCCCTTAAATACGTGAAAAGGAAGGAAATATAAAATATCTAAATAAAAGCTACCACCACCACATTGAATGCACTACAACTACTTTCCTGGCCGCATTAGTGTGGAGAAAACCCCTGAATAATATTATCTTGGCTACCACAACTCACAAAGGACTGAAAGAGGTGTCTGATGGGATGGGTGCTCAAGTGGGAGCTTGGATGATCAACAAGTGTAAAGCCTAGATGATAAGGAAGGGCCAATATAATGTGTAGAAACCCCCATAAGGGACGAGGTAGAGAAAAAAGGGCAGAATACTGTGGCATGCAAAGAAACCCTAATGTACTAGTCTGTATACATAAATTAATTCTTGAATCTCCTCAGACCATGAGATTTTTCAATATAATGGCCTTTGTTCTTGTCCATGTGTATCTTTATCCCATGTAAAGCTTCTGTCTAACTTATCTAAACCCAGTTCTTTAAGGCATACTCTACAAAATTCATTGTGTTAGGCCTTTTTGGATCAAGACTTCACAAGATAGGAGTTTGGGTTCCAAAACTATGACCCTACAAACGATATTTCACATAATTTGATATCATGGCTTCTAAAATATACAACTTGCAATCCTTTGAGGAAAACATAATATGTGCGAATTCTTATTGAGAAGACAACATCATGGCAAAGATGTAGTTAGTCTCACTCATTTTCTTACAGTCTTGATAGCTATTGCTGAGATGATAAATGATACCAACTCGCCAATACCTCACTAAGACATCGAAATTCCATCACTCAGAAGAATGAATCAAAACTTTGGTGGAACTTAATTGTAAGATAGAGATTGACAAGTTAATACGCAAAAATTATTAAATTGGAAGAAAACTTTCAGCATAAAATATTATACAAAAGGTTGTGGACTAATCATGCCAAACTTCTTAAACTAATGCTAAAAAGCCAGTGTGTAGATGTGAGTTAAATGTACCAGATTGAAGGAGAAAAGTAAGAGAGGAATTCACCTTGGTAATGCTGCTTACTTGAGCCATCTTCCATGCTAGATACAACCATATCGTACCCTCCACCATTTAAGGTCGAATGATGAAATTCTCTATTGTCATCTGTAAAATAGATACAATTAGCTTTCCATCCATTTAATCTTGATGCAGACAGGCACACTGATGAATTGCCACCCACAAACAATGCTTGATCACCCATGCCGTCAACATTCACCCACTTATATTCATCTTTGCTTCTTACTTCAGTAGACCATTCTAATTTTACAGTTGTGAACCCAATTGTCACAATTGGATTATCCTCAATGAGTTCTTCCAAAAGATGCCTACCTCCTTGTCTGCGTGAAACCAACAAAAGATCTCTTGATGATTCAACAATATACTTCGGGATAAAATCTTTGGTTCCGTTCTAGAATGCAATAGGTTCAGTGGATGCAGTATCATCATTAATGTGACAAACAAAAACTTTACCATGACAGTCTATAGCATAAAATTTTCCCTTGTAGAATGCAATGTCATCAAAACATCGAGATTGACTTGTTATATTAATCCAGGCTTTATTTCCCGGTCTAGTGAAGGCCAATGTATGATAATTACTATAGATAACCATGATTATGCAATCACAATCATATTCATGAGTTACAAAGTTCCACGGATTCCTTGACAAAACAAACTTATAAACATAGATATCAGTGTAATATATAGGGTCGAGTTCGAAATTGCAATCATCTACTTCAGAATGAGAATCAGAAAAATAAGGTTGAGGTGAAAGACTTAAGAGTGTGCTTGGATACCGCTTATTTGTAGAAAACTGAAAACTTATTGCTGAAAAAGCCACGAGTTTCTTTAATGCTTTGTTCATTTTCTTCCGCAAGCAAAAGCCAAGGGCATCTAGGAGATAATGGAGATAATGGAGTTTTTTCCAATGAATAAACACTTTGCCATGATTTGCAAACGACACCAAAGATGACAAAATCATCATAGATAGATAGTCGACGAATTATTTCAATGAGAATATCTCGTGGAAGAACAGCCCACTTAGACATCTTGATCTGAAAAACAATAATGAACAAACAAAATTTTAGAATTTTTTATTAGGTCTACGTAAAAAGAATATTATTATTAGTGACAACATGTTCTAGTTAGATAATGTTCAAGTTTGTTGATTATAAATAATAAATCATACAAAGTTCTAGTTTCAAAGCCTTCATGACCTATACCACCCCTGCTACCAACGCTACAAGAGTTTGATCATGTTCTTATTTTCTACCTTAAATAGAAAAAAAATTAACTTCTCATGAAAAAAAAAAATCAATAATACACTTAACATTGATATGATTCAAAGGCAACAAATTTATTAAAAAAAAATTAAAAATTAATTTGAAGATTATTGCGTAAGTACCCACTAACCAAAATCTATGTTGCACGGACACGGACATGGACACGGAGATATAGCAATTTTTGAAAAATAAGGACACGACACGGTGGTTAAATAATTAATTATATTTTATATTTAGGCATATTTTTTAATATTTTTAGACATAAAATACGTTTATGTCTAGAATTTAAATTATGTAAGAACTACAAATAAATAAACTAACACCTAAAGTAGTACAATAATACACTATATTTAACTTTAATAAATAAATAAAACTATAGTAGGACACACAAAAACAAAAATCACTAAATTCATAATAAATATTATAATTTATAAGGCAAAACAAAAGGTTGAGTAAAGAAATACATTAACTGTGAGAGTGGGATAAAAAAAAAAATGCGTTATCTATACTATTATTTAAGGGGTTTTTCCTGTTTGGATTCTTTATTTTTTTGTTCAAAAAGGCCCCTACACTCTTATGTTTAAATAGAGACAAAATTAAAGGACAATCTGGTAAAAATATAACTCTAACTCCCACTAAAACATTGCCTAAAAAATAGAGTCACCTTGCTATTAGTTTTCAAATTACTTTACCCACTTATAAATTAAATTTCAAAATAAAAAATTATATATTCACACCCAATTGATTACTCAACTTCAACCGTTCTTTAAAAAAAAAAAAAAATTTGAGACGCGTTATTCCATTTACTTCACAGTTAACATTTATCACATTAGAGAAAATAGAAGAGAGAGAGGGAGAAAGAACACAGCACAGAGAGAGAGAGGGACAAGGCCGGTGGAGATCAAGTGTCACCGGAAGGACAAAGCCGGCAGAGATCGGCGTCACCAAAATTAATATCTGAAGGAAAGAAAAAAAAATAGAGAGAGGAGGTTGGACCTGTTGTCCACACCAAGAGAGAGAGAGAGATTACCGAAGGGGACAGGGCATGGCGTCACTCGACGTCTATGGAGCTCGGCGATCGACCCGATCTAGCTCCGGCGAGGAACAGAGGGCAACGGCAGAGGTCAGAGGGAGGGTGGGTTGAGAACTTGAGAGGTGGGTTTCTCAAAATGACTTCTCATAACTCAAAATCTATGATTTTCTTCTTTTTTTTCTTCACTGCTGGCATGTTGGACATGTTGGAGCCACATTGGAGCCGTGTCGGCGCGTGTCAGAGAAACGAAAAAAAAGAAAAAAAAAAGAAAAAAGAAAGAAAGAGGACACTCGCCGAACACCGGAATCCAGCGAGTCATACTCGTTCCGGTGTCCGACACGATGCCAAAAATGGCGTGTCCATGCAACCTAGACCAAAATTAACAAAAGAAAAAGAAACATAATTTGCTGATGGAAGAAACAGAAACTTACCTAGGACTGTCTTTGGTTTGGAGGCAGACCTTGGAAGAAAAGTAATTTGCTGATGGAAGAAGAGAGCCAGAGATTTTGTGGTTATACTGCCATTATTATACCTTGTTCTAATAAAGTAAGGATTCCGGTTCAATTTTGGTTAGATAACTTAGATTAGAGTCCATGTGTTCACAGATTACTTTTTTTCACGTGTGCGTGAGTCACCTGTTAGATTTCGTGGGATCTAATTGAAAAAAAGTAAGGATTTGGATTGGGTGCAACTACCCTATCCTTTTTTATTTGGATTGAATTTTTTTTATTGTCTCTATCTTAGCAATTTAAAACCATCGCATAAGGTTATCTCAACTCAAAAAGTAGGGAACAGGAACACCATGTCACAACTCAAGACAAATTTCCTAGGATTTATCAAACTAAAAAAGCACTAAATAAATCAAGAATTGACATTGGGTTTGGGACTCCTAATGAAGCTGCAATGCTTGCACCTGCTATATGTCCGTTTGAAAACAAATTATCTAACTTTTTGTTAAAAACTTTTTACTGATATACCTTTACCTTGAAAAAATTTGAAAAAGTGAAAAAAAAAGAAAGGGAAAAAAGTGAGAACAACCTAAAGCAAGAAAATGCTGTAATTATTTTTTTTTCTAATTAAATACTATCTTCATCCAAATTTTTTGTTAATCTTTTCTTTGAATTATTTGTTCATTTCAATTCCAAAAATAGGATTTGAGGACAACCCAAAAAAATTTCATTTATTTTAAAATTATCCTTTGTACAATTAAAAAATATCATGACTATTAATTTAGCAACAGTAAATCTATACTACCACTAAGATGACTCTCTATAGTAGAATTAAAAATAGTAATATTCATGGTTAATTGAAGATATAACAATATGTAAAGGTCAAATGACTGTTATACGAAATTGATCTAAATAACAAATTAGTAAAAAAAAAAAAAAAATTCATTATAAAGAATATTATTATTAGCGGCAACATATAATATACTAAATAAAAACATTGATATGATCCAAAGAGAAAATAAGACAAAAAACTAAAGTAATTTGAAAAATATTGCATAAGTAATGTACCCACTAACCAAAATCAACAAAGAAAAATAGAGAAGTAATTTGCTGAGGGATGAAACAGAGACAGAGAGAGTGTGTGTCTCTCGGCCACCTATTGACTCTGGTTCTCTCTGGTATAAAGTTTAAATACTAATTTCATCCAAATTCTTTTGTTGCTTTATGAATTAATTCTTCTTTCACTTTCTTTTTAATAATTTTTTGTTTAGGTTAATGTCTCTGATCAGGTTCATGCAATTATGCAAACTATTTAGAAGGTATTTTTCCCTTGATCTGTATCAAATATAAAAAAGTAAATTTCTGTATTGTGCTGAGATCTCAGTTAATTAAAAAGTATTTTTTTTTTTTTTTTTCATTTGGGTTCAGCACTTGCTGAGATCTAAGTTACTTAAAAGACAATCGGGACAAAGGTGGTAAAAATAATTTTTAGGCTGTGATTTGAATAAGGTCCTATAAGATTTTGATAAACTTGAATAAAAATGATTAAACCTTATATGATCAATCGGGGCATTTATGTATTATTTTCTCTCATGTATTTAAACCTTATATGAACCATTAGAATAATGGTTAAATAATTAAATTCTCATTTCTTAATATATTAAGGTTTTGGGATAAGTGGTAATTTGTCTTGGTATCACAGCGGATGGTCCTAAGTTTGGTAGTTGTTGCCACCACTTCCTATCACTTAAGCTTTTAAGATCAATGGTAGTTTATTAGAAACAAAATTATACTTAATATGAACATCAAGCAGGTAAGAGAAAACAGGAAGTCCCCTGCACATCTCAGGTGCCGTACTCTCAGTCTTTCTGCAATGTTTTTGGATGGATGCATGTAGGATTGAGACCTAGAGTGCTTATAACTATGATCCTTTACATTAGCTTGGTATATGAATAATTCTTGCCTATTTTTGGAATCAAAGCATGAGTATTTCAGCTAGGCTCTATTGTTTTTTTCTATTTACTGATGCTATATTCTCTCTCTTTCCCCATATTTGTATGGGTTGAATAAACCAAGCTTGTGAAATTATTTTGTACTTTTTAATTTTCTTTTTTAGGAATGCTATGTTGTTTATGAAAAATTTAAAAAAAAATCATGTTATGTGAACATGATTATTGTTGGGAGGTGAGGAAAGTTCTTTTTTTGAAACTAAAATTCTAATCTTGTTTTTCTTTGCTTGATTTGCAGTCTTTCATCACTCAAGATCCTAACTAAGGAGGTATGTGACTTGGGCCCCAACTATGTTCTACAGTTGAATAGTCCAACCATCTTATCATCATTTTGTTTTTTTGATATCAAGCAGATGCATTCGATTGGTATCTATTCTTGGCTTGACCATGTTTTTAATGCTCCTAATTAATGCTGTTAAGGAGGTTTTGACTGGTCAATTTGGTTTGGATGGTTCAGTAAGCTTCCTTAGCTATCTTTTTTCAATTTGTGATGTATTTGACTGTGGACAGATAGAAGGGCTGAGCCTCACTAAATTTTGTTCGTAAGTGGAAAAAGCGTCTTTTTTTCTTCTCACCTAGGTGAGCTTTACTTCTCACATACTATGAGCTATACCTTCCATCTTTTTTCTTCCTAATACGTGGGAAGTCCAAGAGTGTGTCCACTAGGAGCTGTAGCCTAGCTAGACAGTAAGGAGGCAGACACTAGATTCTACCATGTTTGAGGTGCTCGAACGTATATAGAACATGAAGCTCACTACGGAGGAAGATGAGGCTACGTCAATCCGATTAGTGAAGAGAGACAAAATTTTAGAGGAATTCTCCCTAAGCCTCATTGGGCGATTTCTCACATCAAAGCAAATAAACTTACGGGTTGCAAAAAACTTGATGCAGACTATGTGGAAATTGGGTGATGATATGAAGATGATTGAAGTGGGTGAGGGGCTTTTACAGTTCAAATTCTTGATGGAAAGCCAACTGCTTGGGGTTTGGAACAACGAACCTTGGTGTTTTGACAACCATCTCTTGGCTTTGCGAAGATGGGAAAAAAGGATGTCTGTCAGCTCAGTAACTTTTTCGGAACTACCATTTTGGATTCAAATATGGGGTCTGCCGTTTGATCTAATTAATGTAGAGGCAGGAAGGGATATTGGTAGGAGTAATGGTGAATTGGTGGAAATTGACTGTAAAGCCTTCAACTCAGACCAAGCCAAGTTCTTGCGGATACGAGTGGAGGTCCCACTTGATAAACCACTCCAACAGGGAGGCCCAGTGATTAGCCCAGAAGGAGAGACGTCACGAGTGGCTTTCAGGTATGAATGGCTTGGTGGGTTGGTGCTTCAATTGTGGTTGGATAGGCCATGATCACAAGGACTGTATGTCATTTGTGTACGCTAAGGATGGAGACCGACCCTATGGAGAATGGCTCAAGGTGGGGATAAGGGGGAGATCGGTGGAAGCTGAAGACACTCAGCACCATTCTACCCGAAGCCAACAAACCCCACGGACCAAACCACTAAACACCAATACTCCTTCGCCGCCTGAAACCAAGATGCCTAGCAAACTCGATATTGAAATGCCTATGGAACCCGACACCAATATTTCACTGATAAACAAAAGAGTTAATGCCAACCCGGTTTCTTTGCAACCTCAATCACGCAATTTACTGCCCCAATCACGTCCCATGATGTCCATGCACATTTCCACCATGTCATCACAGTTGATCACAACTAATGCAGTAGTTACAAACCCATTGAAATCAAACACCATCAATACCCAACCCCATAACACCACATTAACACAGCCACAACAGGACAGCCTAAGCCTTCCACTTTCGGACCAACCAAACTTAATGCCCACATTTAACACCACCGAGAATCAAGCCAACACTTTATTCCCAATCCCAATCACATACGGTGCAAAACAAAATGAACCACAAACCCTAGCCACACCACCCTCACGTGACCAACTTAAAGTACCAAAAACAAAACACATGCAGAAAAAACCCACACGTTCCCCAGCCAAAACAAAACCTTCCCCAACCAAAACAAAACTTGAGCCTTCACACTCTAGTCTTCTAAAAGTGGGCACAGAGAGACAAAATGAGAGCAGCAACCATGGGTATGACGATACAAAGCGGTTTAAGGTGGATGAAAGGAAAATACAAACAGGAATATCAACGGTGGATGTTGAGGTTCAGCCCCACCGATCATAATGATCGTCCTAAGTTGGAACTACTGGGGGCTTGGGAACTGCCATGCAATTGAATTCCTCTTCGAACTGGAGAGGAAAAAAGCTCCCACAATTTTGTTCCACATGGAAACAAAATTGATTGACAGAGAGATGAAACTGATTAAGACGGAATTGGGTTTTTATGGGATGCTGGTTGTATCATGCAATAGACGTAGGGATGGATTGGCACTACTTTGGAGGGAGGATGTGACTGTGGACACACAAACATACTCATCAAACCATATTGATGTGACTATACACACACAGACTTCACCTATATGGAGACTAATAGGTATATACGGCCACCAAGAAGAATAACGCAAAACTAACACTTCGAGACTCATGAGACACCTACATGCCCGAATATCTCTTCCTTGGGTATGTTTGGGTGATTTCAATGAATTGTTGGCCTCAAATTAAAAAAAGGGTGGCAATATGAGACCGATGACTCCAATGGTTGAGTTTCGTCACACTCTCTTTCATAGTGGCTTGGTTGATATGGGCTTCAGTGGATATCGTTTTACATGGAGGAATGGCCGGCGGGGGCAGCCTTTGTTGAAGAAAGGTTAGATAGGGAAATTGCAACAACGGAATGGTGTGAGATCTTCCCTAGAGCAAAAGTGAGTCACCTTTTAGTATCCTATTCGGATCATGATCCTATTATGTTGGACGTGGCACCACCCACTCAACCCCGGAGAAGACGGCACAAAATCCAGCGCTTTGAAGAGAAATGGGTGGCTCACACCGATTGTGAAAGGATAATGCAAGAGTCATGGAACCAGGCACAACCTCATGGCAACCTTATGTATTGCCTGTTTGAGAAAATAAAAAAATGCAGAATGGATCTCATAGCTTGGAGCCATGCCACCTTTGAGAATACTAGAACTCGCCTTAAAGAAAAACAAGGAGAGCTTACCACACTAATAGAAGAAGGCTATGGGCAGAATGTGGAGAGGATACATGGTGTGAAGAAGGAGATAAATGAGCTCTTGCACCATAAAGAGGTATTCTGGAGACAAAGGTTGAGATCCATACAGCTACCGACAGGGGATAAAAATACAAAATTCTTCCACCAAAGGGAAAGTCAGAAAAGAAGGAAGAATAACATTGTGGGATGGCACATCGATAAGGATAAAATTGCCAGCATAGCAGAAGAGTTTTTACAAACAGCTATTCACATCTTCCACCTCACTGGATATGGAGGACGTAATAGATTCTGTGGATCGGGTGGTAACGGAGGGTATGACACACTCATTGACTCGCCCTTATATGGAGGAAGAGGTGAAAACTACCCTTTTCCAAATGCACCCATCGAAATCACCAAGACCTAATGGTATGTCGCCTTTATTTTTTCAAAAATTCTGACATATTGTTGGACATGATGTTACTATTGCTGTATTATCTGTTTTACACTCTGGAAGATACCTAAGAAAAATAAATTACACACATATTGTTCTTATTCCAAAAAAAAAAGACCCAGAATATATCACAGACTTCAGACCAATTATCTTGGGAAATGTTGTATCACGAATTATTTCTAAGGTTCTTGCCAACCGGATAAAGCCCATATTACCCAATGTTATTTCTGACTCACAAAGTGCTTTTTTGCCTGGTAGAATTATAACAGATAATACTACAGTGGCTTTTGAAATGATCCATCATATGAGAAACAGGAGAAATGGAAAAAAAGGGCCACATGGTGGTGAAACTTGACATTAGTAAAGCATATGATAGAGTGGAGTGGGAGTTCCTCCAAAGGATAATGCTAAAAATTGGCCTACTAGAGCAATGGGTCAATCTAGCCATGGAAACTGTGTGTATTGCATCCTATTCAACTCTAATCAATGGAGAAGCCAGAGGCTTCATCACACCATCCTGTGGCATCAAGCAAGGGGACCCTTTGTCTCCATACCTATTCCTACTATGTGTCGAGGGTCTCTTCTCTCTCATCCGTAGAGCCATGGATAACCAACTTCTGAAAGGAGTGTTGTCTTGCAATGGTGGGGTCAAGCTCTCACACCTACTATTTACGGATGACAGCTTACTATTTTGTAAGGCAACAACTGCAGAATGCCGAAACCTTTTTGATATATTAGAGTCATATGAGAAAGCATCGGGTCAAGCCATCAATGGACAAAAAACCTCTCCCTTCTTCAACCCAAACACAAGGCCTCAGGTGAAACTAGAAATCTGAGACATGTTGAGAGAGCAAATCATAACCAATTGTGAAAGTTACCTTGGATTACCAATGGTGGGGGGCAAATTCAAAGTGAGCACTTTTAGGGAGGTATAGGAACAAGTCACAAAAAGAGTAATGGGATGGAAAGGAAAAAATATCTCAAAGGCAAGGAGAGAGGTATTAATCAAGATGATGGCACAAGCAATCCCAACTTATTTCATGAGCATGTTCAAAATCCCAAATAAAATCTATGATGATATTAATTTGGCATTAGCAAAATATTGGTTGGGCCAAACATGAAATGAGAAGAAAATCCATTGGATTAAATGGAGTAAATTGAGCAATCTGAAGGATAGAGGGGGAATGGGATTTAGAGACATACGAACATTCAACTTTGCCATGCTAGCAAAAAAAGCATGGTGGCTGATCCATGGAAGCCATTCTCTATTTTTCAGAGTATATAAAGTGCGCTATTTCCCTAATTGCTCATTCATGAAGGCCGAAATAGGGTACAACCCCTCATTTGTGTAGAGAAGTCTGCTTGAGGCTATAGACCTGATACGGGTAGCCACGGTGTGGAAGGTGGGAGATGGGAAGAGCATCAAGGTTGATGACCACAGGTGGCTCCCACACCCCCCACAATTTAGATCCGAGGCAGGGAAAAACATGAGGGTGTGTGACCTGTTCAACCTAGATACAAGGCAGTGGCACCAACAGCTACTTCTCCATACGTTCATGCCTAACACAGTGGCAGAGATTCAACTTTGCAATCTTGGTACAACACCTGACCGAGATAAGCTAATATGGAAGGAAAATAAGAAGGGCATATTCTCGGTTAAATCGGCCTATCGAGTAGCGATTCACATGAGGCAAGCTGAACAAGCGGAGCATTCTTTGGCACAGAGGGATAAAAGGTTGTGGAACTGTATTTGGCAGCTACAAGTACCTCCCAAAGTCAAAACGTTTGTCTGGCGGGCGTGCTCTGACATACTCCCAACCCAATTGTATCTATGACGAAAGAAGAACCTATTGGACTCGGCATGTGCAATCTATCAGCAACACAATGAGACGGTTGCTCACACTCTTTGGGATGCCCCATGGCTAGAAATGTATAGGCGATGGTGGAAGGGAAGTTGCAGAAACGAAGCTCATACGCAAAGGACTTCTACGGTCTGGTGCAAGAACTGGAGCCAGTGTTGACGAAGAACGAAATGGAAGTGTGGGTTGTAGTCTCATGGGCCATCTGGAATGCATGAAACAAGTACAAATTTGACAAAAAACAAACCCACCCTAGCGACACTCTTAGAGGGGAAATGACACTGCTGCAAGACTACCAAAGGCTCTGCCAATGAATAGAATCTGTACACCAATGGTAGTGGTTGTTTCGTTGTATGCATAGTTTCGTAAGTTTGGTCAAAGGCCTTCACATGCATACCCATGCCAAGCCAATATTTTAATCTCTATTTACGTTGGCCTGGTGTTACTTGTAATATTTACTTGATTCAAGAAAACTCCTATCTTTTTTGTCAAAAAAGAGGGGCTAAGCCTCATGAAGTTAGAGAGTTTGAAAATGTGGTTTATGATTATGTTTGATGTCAAGAGCTTATCGACAGGGTCCAAGGAAACTGATCAAAAGGCTGATGAGGTTCTAAAGTTAGATATTTTGGATTGTTGGACTCCAAAAAATCACTATCGATAGTCTAAATCTAGATTTGGTAACCATTTTTCAGCTAGTGTAGGTGTGGTGGGTCGCTCAAGAGCAAGGTGATTCAACAAAAGAGAGGTTTTTGGGTAATTTGTATTATTGTGAAAATTAGATTTTCCTAATCCAGTTAGGGTTTAACCGGATGGAATAATATATAATTGCAACATCTAATTAGGGTTTTTTTTTTAAAAGACCAATTGGGTAATAAAGACAATATAGATTTAGGTTAATCAAATAATTAAAAACATTAAAGTTAGGACTTACACCAAATTTGGGATTTTTGAAGTTTTTAATCTCTCATTATGTCAAATTGAAGGTGCACAAATTAAGATACCTAAGAATATTCTTCTAGACAGTACTCTTCATATCATTAGAAAAAATTGCCAATGTGCTAAATTATTTTTGTTATCCATTCCTACAAACCCTATAATAATAATAAATTTTTAAAAAAAATAGAGATATAAACATAATATTTCCTTGAAAGTAATGGCATTTCACAACAATTGAAATTCAATTATTCTGATTTTGCAAGTTTTTGAATAAAACCTTTCTGATTTGATTCTCAATAAATTGAGAGAGAGAGAGAGAGAGAGAGAGAGAGAGAGAGAGAGAGAGAGAGAGCATTGAGAACATGGATCATTTTTCAACTTTGGTAATTACATTTTACAATATTTTTTCTTATCTTCATTTCATATTTTGTATATAAGAATGTCACTGCGCTGCTTGTTTTGTTATTTCCTTCTCGCTAATTGATTTGATCTTGATTTCCTCTACAGGCATCTGTATTCTGCAATTCCAATTAGAGGCTTTTGGCCTTCATCCAGTAGCATGTCCATCAAATATATCCCTAAATACTAATTCCAATGGGCTTTAAGAAACACACCCTCTTAAGAATCTAAATTTCTCTTGATTTTCTGAGCATCTTATGCTATAAATTAGAAGTAATGAATTTTTTATTTTACAAACGAAAACTACTAGGGTAGAATTAGAAGCTTACATTAGTCTCTTTTAAATGATTACTACTTTGCTCCCTACATCGTAGCAATTTAGTATTGTCTTTTAGTGATCAGTGATGTATGCATTACTAAAGGCTTGAACTCCCTTAACCTTTTAGCAAAATCTATTTCCTTTGAACATCTACAATTTAAAAATATATATATATATATATATATATATATATATGTACATTTTTAGACCCCTTAAAACACAAGTTGTTTAACCTAGTTATTTAGCCAAGTGATTACTTAGATAAATTATTCAGATCTAGGTTAACACATTCAAAATATATCATGTAAATAATGCGGAAATATAAAGAACACACGATATGATCACCCAGAAAAACCAAACCGGCAAAAAACTTGAGGAGGATTTAACCTAGCTATCCTCAAGGTAAAACAGATCCATTATGAAAGAATTGAAGTTTGTACAATAAGATTTAGACCGCTAATATCCTATTGCTACCTCGAGTAGAAAACTTACTATCACGACCCCATGATAGTTTCGAGTTCACAGACTACTTCTTTCTTTGATCCACTGCAACCACAAGTACTCCCACTTGTGACTTTGAGAATCTACTCAAAGGTTTCAGATCTCCTTTAAATTCTTTATGCAGCAACTGAAGCGATCACCAAGTTCTTGACATGAATCTTGATCTTGATAACCCTAAGTGGGTATGAAGATAAATACCTTTAGATCTCACAAGAGATTCAACACACAGCACAACAACAACCACAAAAATATGGCTAGGGTTTTTCTTTTTATACTTGGAGTAAAATATAAAACCCTACACGTCATACCGGGCTTAGACTGAGTTGAAAATTCTACAGAAAAACCAATCTGCACAAGGTTCAATCGATCGAGTTTAATTTTTGATCGATCGAGCCTTGCAAATTTAGACAAATAAATCCTGCAATTACTCGATTCCAACTTTACAAATAAACACACTTTGAGCAGCCTAAATCTAGACTCTAAATTTTGATCATGATTTGCCAACACATTATACATTGAAGTTCTAATACATTTAGTTTCTAAAATCATAGAACCTAATAATATAAAAATTAATGATGCTAAAGTGATATTTTTATTTTCACCATACACTTATTTGGTGGTCTCTATATAACATCAAAAGTCATTCTAATGCATTTGACATTCGTAATATGCACACTCTTAAGACTTAGAATCTTCTTTTTTTTTTTTTTTTTTCACCACCCTTACTTAGTGGTCTCTATACATCAAAAGCCATTCATGAATTGGACATATGGAATATGCACACTCTAAAACCGAGTATCAAAGATGTATTATTATGACAATCATATGATTATGAATGTAAAATTCATAATTGGAAAGCTATATGATGACGATAATCCATTATTATATCAACTGTTGTCTACGGTATATTCTAATGAGTATATGAAAAGCTTGTTGAAATTGAAGAAATAAGAAACAATACATTTAAGAGTTGCAATGTCTCACCATCACACACCTTTGGCGCGATGGTTACTCTACAAGTATTAAGTGTTTCTGGGGTATGGGGGGTAAGAGTTGGGGTTGAAATCTTTAAGAGGGAGTTTTACACACATATATATATATATATATATATATATATATATATATAAATTAGGTTATAGTAGAATTTCTATCTTATAAAAAAATAAAAAAGAGTTGCAATGTCTCAAGCAATTTCATGACATCTACCAACATCACTTTGCCATCCAAAATTGAAGCATTTTTATTAAAGAAACCAACAAACTGCAGCCGAAAAGACGAGTATCACAGTTGCTGGTATCAGGGTTTTGATCTGCAAGCAATGTTCACATTTCTCTACTGTGACAATCATTACATAAATAATGTTTTAGACACTAATTCAAATGGAACTATGATACGTTCAATTTATAATTTAAAAGCAAGTCACTATATGCCGGAATAGTTATGGGGCACAGGGACACAATTACATCTTCTTCTTCTTCTTCTTCTTCTTCTTCTTCTTCTTCTTTGTGAGTAAAAAAAAAAAAAAGAAAGAAAAAGTAATTTTGTCCCTGTGCATAATGAAAGTTCATAATTTTACGTGAATATAATTATCACCAAAAAACTCAAACAAGCTCTTCAATCAACCGATTTTGATTTTACCTTTTAAGTTTGTGACATCAATTAAGGATTACACAATTTCATGGAACTACAGTTGAATGAATGGAAAACACCATTTTCGCTTTTAGATTCTTTAAGTTTAGTCTCAACCATTAAGAAGCAAACAACAAGACCCACATGCCCACATGGTTATCACCAGTTTCACAATCAAATTTTTGCATCTCTAAAAAAATCCCTATTCGGTCAGCATAATAATTAGTCATGAGAAAAATTCAAATTTTCTTCTTATTTTGTTGAAGCTAAGATAATTGGTGCTCTCACTTGATTAGAATTAAGCTTTTCGTTAAGAATTGGAGAGGAAAAGAAAAAAGAGACAAAGTGGGAAAGGGAGTGAAAGAATAGAGTTGGGGAGGGGTGATCGTAGTTCAATAGGTGCTCAAGAGGTGACTGGTGAGTAGTGTTTTCAATAATTAGTTACTAATTTACCTTTTTTTTTTTCTTTTTTAAGAGTTTTGCTACCATTTCTTATTCTTAAAATCACAATCAACCCAGAGTTAGAAAATAACATAACCATATGGGTTCGTAACATTCAAGTCTTTTAGGTATATCTTCATATAAGATTAATTAACTCAAGTCATTAAAATAATACATATACAATCGCTAAAATATAGTCAATTAGTTATCTATAATCTTTGCAACTTTTATTTATTCATATAATATATTTCAAAAGTACCTATAATTTATTCAGTGGTATTATAAAATAAAATGTTATATAAATACCCTTCTATCAATTATAGAAAATAAGTGGCTCATATAATAATTAACCACACAAACACAAAGGTTAACCATAAAGATTGGCTGGGATATTAAGTTAGCCTAATTTTATACACTTATCTTTTTACTTTACATTGTTTTTAACATGACTTCTTTTTATTATGATACAATGAATTTATATTTTATTTTTTATGAAATACAAAGAATTTATTTAATTTTTATAAATTTTAAACAAATTATGAAAATCTATTGAAAATGAACTGCGAGTTTTTTAGAATATAAAATAGTAAAAAATTTTCATTTACGGTTATATATTTGAGTTAATGATAAAATTCTCTAGGAAAATTTAGATAATTTTAAATGGATTGTAGG
>JAOXJQ010000107.1:4355255-4370582 GCA_025762765.1 Quercus bicolor | reverse complement strand
CCCCCCCCCCCCCCCCCTCATACTTTTTCTATTGATTACTTCAACTGCTGGTGGAGGAAGGGGAGGAATTTTTTTACTTTAAGTATCATTGAGCGGGGTAAGTACTTCATGCGATCGGTGGTTACTCATACTTTTTCTATTGAATCTAAGTTACTTCAACTGCTGGTGGAGGAAGGGGGGGAATTTTTTTACTTTTTAAGTATCATTGAGCGGGGTAAGTACTTCATGCGATCGGTGGATATGGGCAAGAAAGCATCACAATGGTTGATGAAAAATCTTGAGTAAATGGTAGTTGAGGTCAACACAAAACAGTTTTTCACATTCACAGATGGGGATATGGCATATTAGTTTCAAATGTTCCAATACTTTTGGTCAATACTTGGCTGTGAATGAACTGAAAGTTGGTGGACGAAGGTGGTCTGTGATTATTCCAGAAGGAAAAGAGAAAGTTGGCTGGAGGTGTTTTGGGCTGGAATTGAGGAAAATGTTGGAGCCCAATCAGTATGCTTTTGGGGTTGCAGATAAAACAATCGTTCAGAAGCATAAGCGGTTTTTAGAGGTGCAACCATCACTTTTGTTCACAGTAGTGACTATTGGACAAAATAAAACGAAGGGAAAAGAGAGGCCAAAACAATTTGTTGCAGTTGAAAAGGGGAAGTCTAAAATAGGCAACAAGATTGCAGAGCCTCTTTATATTCAGAAGCCTGGGAAGGTGGAATTGGCAAAAACCTCTGGTGTGAATCCAAGTCAGGCAACCGTGAGAGGCAGAGAAAGAAAGAAGGTGGAGAAAGAAAGAAGACGTGTAACAAGGCAAATACTAATGTGGAGGAGAAGATCTCGGAAGTACTTAAGAAAAGATTTCCATTGAAATTTAGTTCAAATTCAAATGATGAACTTAATTGGAAAGACTAAAATCTTAGAGGATCACGTTGGTTGGGGAAAGGGTTGACTATAGAGAAGCCTAAGGGAGGTAAAAGGCGAGTTTGTTGGGGTTCTTAGAGCATTAGCTTCTGGGGGTGTAAAAACCCCAAATGGCTACACCCGGGTGTGTATAGCTAAAATATTTTAGCCACAAGCTACAGTAAGGTTGTATAAGTACAACCTCACTGTAGCAATTGCTTATATTTTGTTATTCTTCTTTTCTTCTCACTTTCCCCTCTCTCCTTATGTTATCTCTATCTCTGACTCATCATGTTTCACTTCCCCCCCTCCCTCTCTCATCTCTCCATCCTCTTGCTTCTCTCTCCTCTCTCGCCTTTCTACCATCATTAAATTGGGCTGTGGGTGAGATTGGGTTGCAATGGTGGTGGTGTGGTGTGGTTTCACCTGATCTGGCGGATTTTTTTTAATCTGGGTTTGCTGACTGTTTGTAGGTGGTGGTGGTGGATCCAAACAATGGTGGCTACTATGAAGTGAAGAGAGAGAGAGAGATATATGCTTGCTCACTCCCAAGTGCAGGGGATCGTATTATTATAATTCTCGGAGTATTGAAATCAAACCACAAGGAGCGGGGTAAATTCAAAGACAATGTAATTAAACAACACTTTTGGTGAAGATGAAAAATAATTTTTGCTTGGTGATCGTTAACAATTAAATAACAATTGCTTTAAATCAATATTTTAAACAAAAGAGGTTCTATGGTGTAGTGGTTAGCACTCTGGACTTTGAATCTAGCGACCTGGGTTGGACTGCCGGTAGGACCTCAATATATTATTATTTACTTTTACTTATCAAAAAAAAAAAAAAATCAATATTTTAAATACCAGGGCATCAGAGTGTTTATATCGATATGAAATTATTTGCGATCTAAGAAAATATGTATAACATAATTGATTTGTTCTTATACAATGAAAAACCTATGATTCAGATGAACTAAGACAATTCAAGAACACATGATAACCTAGATTAACAATGCGGTTAAAATAGTTTTCAAAAAAACCCATTCATTTTAAAACCTGATTTCTATTTGAAACTATTAGAAATTCATATAAACAATAAGAAAAACATGATTGAACTTATTGAAAACATGGAAGAACTAACATATCAAAAGAAATCTAATTGAACAATCAAATATATTGATGTCTCAAATCTTAGAAAGAATCACAATGAATTATCATACCGTATAGAAAAAACTTAACCCCTAGCCCTAGTTGAGAGCTTAGGCTGCCATGAGAGAATAATAAAATACAAGTTTTTATCTCCAAATTTGTTCCACTGCCCCATTCAAAACCCTAACGTCAAAGTGTACAAAGAAAATAAAATACGATACCGTTGCAGAGTTTCAAAAGCCCAGTTCATTTGAAAGTCCTCAAATTGATAAATTAGAACCACCATCAAGTCAAAACTGGTAGAAACTAAACATTTATTAAAATTTATAATTCTAAAAGATACAAAACCTGTACAATAGCCTTGTGCCAGTCAGAAAAATGAAAAATTCCTTAATTTAGGTACTACTTTGAGCGTTAACATCAATTTAAGGTTTTAACCCAAGCAAATCTGCATTCTAAAAAATTGACATGAGTAAGAAAAAGATGGGGAAGAGAGAGCTCACCATCGTTCGAGAGAAGCATACAAAGAGGAAGTGGACGTTTAAAAGCATTAATCTTTCTCATTCAGGTGAATTGAGACAAGGCCTCACCTTCATCTTGAAAGCCAATTTCTGCCCAAAAGAATTGGTTAGGTATATAACTAGAATTATAAATAGAATGAAGCTTACAGGCACATGTGCAAAATTCCCAGACTCAATGATGCAAGAAATCCTACAAGAATTGAATTTAATTGGAATTTTTTTATTATTAAAAAAACGATGAGCAAAGGATGAATCAGTATCAAGAATGTGTTTTATTGTTGCTGGGGATATATATATATATATATATATATATTTATAATATAATATAATATAATCATTTCTTCTCTTCTGTTTGATAGCTATTGCCAACTTAAAAGTCCTGTGAAAAGTCACAAATTCTTGCTCTTGAAAATACACGGTGACAGATTCAAGGGCCTTTTTTGCTAAATATTCGGTTTTTGAAAATTATTTTGTAACAAAGTCTTTATTGCAACTTATTTAGTTATATAGCTAAATAACTTGATTTTGAGAAAGTCAAGTTCCAAAAAGAGGCTACAGAACTAGATAAGTTGCAATAGAATCTTTTTAACAATTTAATTTTCAAAAACCAAATATTTAGCAAAAAACACCCAGATTCATGTGATATTTTACAGGTGTCGTACCCCAAATTGTCTAAGGTTAAATTATAACTTCATAGTATGCTAAGCATCCTTAAGAAAGTAAGACAAAGATGAAGGCAATGGGTTGTGTTTATAAAGTAACAGAACTCATCAAACAATCCTTGTTCAAGGAACTTTTGCTGGTTGAGGAGTCCAAGAATCATTCACCATGAATTTAAGCTATCCTTGAAATCAGGGAGTCTCTGAGTTCTAACATGTTATGGTATTTCCTCCAAGAGACTAATACTTTGTTTACATATTGCCCAAAAAAGAAAATAAAAAATAAAAAATTGAAACCTAATCTACCCATAAAGATCTAATTAGTTAAGGAACAAGATAGTTACCATAATTTTTTTTTTCCTAGTTTATAGTACTAGTTAGATTTGAAGATACATGCTCTCCTAGCAAAAGCAGCAATTAAACCATTAAAATTTTAGAGACAAAGGCTTACCTCTCACAGAAGTCATGAGGCTACTTGCATATTTAATAAAAGCAACCATCCTTGTATCTCAATGTAAATATTCCTTTAGAGGCAGTGCCATGCTTTATACATGGGTCATCATTTACTCTCTGCTTCTAATCCTATGCCAATGCAACTGAAATACAATAAAGTAAGCATTGAAATTAGTACAGAAATGGATTGCATCAAGTAACACATTATGACAATCTACATGTCCAAATGAAGATGTTAATGAAGAACCAAAGGAAATATTGACAAAAAGGACACTAGAGATAAAGATTAGAATGTTGTATGTGAGTTACCTCTATGGATGATTCACTTAAGGAAGCCACAGGTTGCTGTAGAAAGATGCCTATATCAATGCACATGATCAAATCCTGAAGCACACACTTTTAAACAAATCAGGTTCTGTTGTTACTTATATCTGTGGAAAGAATATGTTCACAAAAATAATAGTGTTGACTGAAACATTTAGTGTGTATCAACAGTAACAGTAATTAACATGTCTCTAGTTATATAAATAATAAATAACTATAATTAGTGAATGAAACAAGCTACAGATTTTTTTTTTTAACCCATGCCAAGCTACAATTTGAAAATCAATTAAGTGAGAAAGTATGGTACTTCTTCAATCATTGTTACTTACCAAAACAATATGGTGAATTGTTGCTTTGATAATATGCAGGAAACTTTTCCATTAAATTAGAAATTATTAATTGATTTAAATCAAGCAGTGTTTTCAATGAAAACTAAACTACTGGACAAAATTGGGATGGAATACAAAAATTATTGCAAACTCAGAGATCAAACTGTCTATCATTTTTATTTTATTTTTTTGATAGGTAACGTAATATTTTATTAAGAAAAAAATAGCCAACCCGAGTACATTGGGGATGTATTGTGGGGGCAAAAATGAAGAACCAAAATTACAACGATCAAGTAAAACAGGAAGGGAAAAACAAAAAAGATGCGACAAAGCCACACTCCAAGCAAGGAGAGTATGTAAGAAAAAAGACTTAATCTCTAGCAAGGACTGCTCACATCCCTCAAAACATCTAGCATTTCTTTCACTCCAAATACACCACATTGAGCAATGTGGCACAAGTCTCCAAAAATCTATATTGCAATGTCACCTGAATTTACCTTGCCAAGACTCAAACACCTCAATTACCTTATGTGGCATAACCCAATGAAGGCCAAACAAAAAAAAAACACCAAAGACCACAACTCAACAGCTATGGGGCAATGAAGTAGAAGATGATACACCGACTCCCCACACCTCTTACACATGTAACACCAATCAAGAACAATAATACACCTTTTGCAAAGGTTAACAGTCGTAAGAATCTTACCTACAGAAGCTGACCATGAAAATAAAGCCACCCTTGGAGGAACCTTCAATTGCCACACCAACCTCCAAGGGAAGGAAAGAGTAGGAGGGTATAAAGAAAGATAGAAAGAAAGATCAAACTGTCTATCATTATCTGTAGACATAACAGTACCTAGCAAAAGAAAACCTTGGTAGATATAACAGCGAGCTGGAAGCTCATATATAAAAAGAAATTGAACTAACCGAATACCTGCACAACAAGCTAATTCCTGCAGTGTGGTTGCCAGATTTGATTCTTCTCACAAACTACCCCGCAAATGATTAGCAATGCGAAACCACAATGGAAAAGCACTATTTGTGGATGAAGTAGAGGAATTTGATCAAGAATCTGAAGCCCCTACCTATGATAAGCCAATGTGAAAAAATTGGTCAAGACCATGAAGAGGACCGAGGAAAATTGATTGAGAACCAACATTCTCTATTCTACTTGCAACATTAAAGGAAAAGTGTGCAATCTCAATATAGATTGGGGTACTTGTGAAAACGTGGTGTCTCAAGAAGTTGTGGATAAGCTGAACCTCAAGACTAGAGATCACCCCATCCATACAAACTTTCTTGGCTCAAGAAAGGTAATGATGTTAATGTTACTAAGAGGTACCTGGAATCGTTCTTCATCCAAATCAAGTAGTTCAATGAACTTTAGTGCGATTTGGCATCTATGAATGCTTGCCAAATCCCTCTTGGATGGCCTTAGCAGTATGACCATCAAACCATTCATGATGGGAGGAAGAATAAATGCACTCTTTGCAAGAAAAATCAACAATACACCTTGCTGCTAGTGAAGGAGAGTGTGAATGCAAACCAACAGTGAAGCTGAAATAAAGACATGAGGAGATTAAACAACAAGGCTATGGACATGATGGAGTTATGAATAATGTTTACAAATAAAGTCCAAGAATTAAAATCCAACATTAGAGCCTGATGCTAAAACATAAGGCCAATGTGTGATGAGAAAGTAAGAAAAAGATAGTACTTGTGATGAGAAATCTAGTCCGAGTGGGGCGCAAAGTGAAACAAACCGATGAAATTATGCAGTTCTAAAACTCTAAATATCAAACTGTATTTTCAATAAAAACCAGGCTACTGGAAAAATTTTGGAGGAAACACTCAAATTACTCTATTGTCGACAAAATAACGTGAGCCCTTAGAGATCTATATATAAATATATATATATATATATATATATATTTTTTTTTTTTGATAGGTAAACAAGTAGTATTATTATTAAAAAAAGAAGAAGAATACAAGGTCTTCATGATGGTGAACAAAGAAAAACAAACAAAAAGTAAAGAAACATAGGAATTAAGAAACTATGCTAAGAGACAACTACAGATTTCTTTAAAATCACCTGAGATCCTTCCATTATTCATAAAACAATCATCAACATATCTCAACATGACTATGCCATTAGAGGAATTCCCAAATATCAATTTATATATTGGATGGTCATTTACTCTCCACTTCTTGTCCTGTGGTAATGCATCTGAAGCACAATTAAATGAGAATTTATAATTAGTATGTATGCAAGTAGCACCATATTACACATTACACACAATCTAATGTCAATAAGAATCAAGTCATGAAGAGTTGAAGGAAGAGACAGGAAAAATGACAAGAATTACTCTAGAGAGAGAGATTATGATACTATATGTGATTTATCTCCGTGGATGATTTATGCCAAGAAATTAAAACAGCTTCCAATTTTTTATAATTTATTTTTTTTTTAAGTAATAAAAATTTTGTTGATAAAAAAGGTATTTCATGTTCATGATGATGAACACAAAATACAAGTAACAATTACAAACAAATCAAAAAAATTCTAAGAGAATGTTAAAATTAAAAAATGGAAGTACAATGCATAAAACCCTAAATTTGAGACCAATCAAACAAAGTCCTGATTAGCTTAACTGGTCTCACATCATTTTCAAAAGTACGGTTGTTGCGTTCCCACAAGGTTAACCACATTAGACAAGCTGGTACCAAATTCTAAATATTTGAAGTGTGTTTCCCCAACCAGTTCCTCCAGCAAAATAAGAGAAATGCGACCCTTTTTGGAATCACCCACTGAATCCCAAATAGCAGGAAAACTTCACTCCACATCGCATAAGCAAACTCATAGTGAAGGAAAAAGGTGATCTACAGTTTCCCCATTACAACGACTCATGCAGCACGTTAACTAGGGGTAATCCCCTCTTAAGTAGATTATCCAATAGTAAGAATCCGAACCCAAGGCAAGAGTCATGCTACCTAAAACTTAATAAGGTTGCTAGCCTCTTTATTCCAACAGCCGGGGAAATTCACCAAATCAAGTCACTAAAATTTACAAGAAGGCAGAAATGGTCATTGAAAGCTGCCTATATAAAAGATCATGAAGCACAAATTTATCAGGTTCTGTTAATGGCTTTAGAAAGAATAGTTTCATTAAAAAAAACATATATGGTTGATCGCAGTATTTAGTCAGTATTGATAATAACAGTAATCAACAGCAACTGGATCTCTAGTCTTCTAATAAAATAATTAAGTGTTATAAAGCATACACCACAACAGAAAATGTTAATAGAACGCTAGTGTTTGATTACCTTCGTTTATCTAAACTGTAGGAGTGCACAGTAATTGAAAAGTTCCTTTACTTGGATAGGCTTCACAGAAAAAAATGGTGTTGACTATAGTATTTATTGCATAATGACAATAACAATAATTAACATGCCTCTCTTTTACGATAATCAGCATATGAAACATATGCCAGAGATTTTATTTTATTTTATTTTTTTTCCATCTTCTTAACCCAAGCCAACCTACACTATGAAAATTTATTAACTGAGAAAAATATGGTCCTTTTGTCATAACTAACCAGAAAACTATTGTACTTTGTTGTTTTGACAATATATAGGAACATTTTCCATGTAGTTGGAAATTATTAATTGATTTAAATGTCAACCAGTGTTTTCAATGAAAACTAAGATACTAGACAAATTGGGATGAAATGAAAAACAAAAAATAACTCCGTTACCTCAATTACCAAACTAGCTATCATGATCTGTAGATATAAAAGTGCTTACCATAAAATATAATCTGTAGATATGTCAGCTAGTTGGAAGCTAATTCCTACAGTGTGGTTGCCAGATTCGACTCTTGCCACAAACTATGTTGATATCTCCTTGTGCCCAATTTTACTCTGTTTTACACAATGAAAAATGTAGCACATCAACTATGTCACCTCTTCAACATAATTTGAGACACAGTCACAAAGATGAAAATTTTTGGAATGAAGAAAAAGATGAGGGGAAATTCACATATTTTTTTCCTAATACGAGAAGTCGTAAATTAAAGAATGAAAAGCCTATGTGCAAATAAAGGGGTTACAGAAAAGAAAAGAAATGAGATAATACCAGCAAGTAACTTGTTGAAAATTGCAGTTTTGGAGCTGACACTTCCAAGTTTGGGATGTGAGCAATCTTAGGCCAATCCACACCCGTATCACTCTTGCACCTTTGCGATAAGATGGGACAGTCTTTAATTTGAAGAGTTTGCAATGAGGTAAGGCCACGCATCCCTTCAGGCAATGATGTCAAATTGGGACAGTCTTTAATTTGAAGAGTTTGCAAGGAGGTAAGGTCATGCATCCCCTTAGGCAATGATGTCAAATTGGGACAACCCCAAATGTAAAGTGATTGAAGAGATGTGAGGTTGCAAATCCACTCCGCTATAGACATCAAACTTGGACAATGCCAAATCTGAAGTGTTTGCAATGAAGTGACATGTTGAAGCCCCACAGGAAGAGAGACCAATTTTGGAAAGTTATTGAAGTGCACAAAGCGGAGGCTCCTAAGGGCTTGCCATTCCATCTCATTCACTTCATTTGATAAATCAACATCCTTGGAACCCTCAATTGTCATTTTCCTAAGCACAGTGAGATGCCGCATACATTGATGGAGAGGACCATGACAATTACGTATTGTTAAATCTTGGAGAAAAATGAGGTTCCATAGCAATTCCTTGGGCAAAGGTTCCTCCAATGATGAAATTTCCAATGACTTCAATTTGGAGAGAGGGGCAAACAAGGAGGTGGCATATGTAGAGGAAGAAGAAGTTGATGCTGTAGCTATTGTTGTCATTGTTGATTTTACGTTCCCTGGAGTTTCCGTGTTTATCATCCTCATCTTCATTGTCCGCTCCAATGGCTTCAAGCTACAACTATCCAACTTCATCTCTTTGAGATATGGAAATAGAGGCATGGAAGTCAACTTAGGGCATTTCTCAATAATTAAGTAGGAAAGACAACGAAATGAAGGAAATGAATGATTGTTCTCCATTGGCATTATTGTTGAGGTTATACCATCATCATTATCAATCTGCTCAATAGAATTGCTTAGTTGTCGCCACCATCCCTTTAGATTTGAGCACTGAAAGAGTGTGAGTCGCTCTAGAAATGGGAGGAATGGAGAATCTAAGAACCCCTCATTGTTATCTCTCTCGGATATGTACTCTAGAGAGTCCAATTCTCTAAGATCGAGACTTTTGAGAAAATGAAATTGATCCAATGATGGCAGAAGTTTGCATTTGTTACAGTTTTCTAAGGAAAATTTTACAAGATTTGTAAGTGACAAAATCCAACTTGGAAATACCACTCCCTCATAACACCATAAACACAATTCTCGAAGATTTTGATGTGGTCGCAAGTCTTCAAGTGACTTTCCATCATAACCAACATTTGACTCATCAGCTTCTAACATCCACTTTAACTTCAAGCTTTGAAGATGTTGTTTCTCTTTCAAATTTGCATCCTTTGATTGTAATTCAGCATCTTTCCCATGTTTCAACCCCACAATCTCTAGTGTTCCTCTAAGGTCATTCAGTTTGCAAAGTTCCTTCAATCCACCATGACTCCTAGAGGTTGGCCCGATATCCTTACTTGTCACAAATTGAGATAGTGTACGAAGATTAATCAATTGCCCCAGTCCGCATGGCATATGAGTCAAACACTCACACCCATCGATCTCAAGGTGCCTGAGTTGAACTAATTTCTTAATTTTTCTTGGCAATTTTTGAAGTCCTGAACATTCAGAGAGTCTCAATGTTTGTAAATTCAGCAATCTTGTAACCGAATTAGGAAGCATTTGGATATGCCTATTATAAGATAGGTCAAGATACCTTAAATGCTTCAAATTCCCAATAGAACTTGGAATTATTTTAAGATTCATATCATGCAAATCTAACAAGCGTATGAACTTAAAACTTGAAACAATTGCACTCCAAGTTGACTCATCCAATCTTGTATGTGGCAATGGTGATTGACTTGGCAAAAGAAATGTTTTTATCCTACTTGCTTTAAACAATGAGACTGGAATTTCTGATGTTGAGAGAAATGCTCTATCAAATGACACATGAAAGGTTTTCTCATTAATGTCTTCCTCTTTTGAATAAAAAGTGGTGCAATCAGATCCTGCTACTGATCTTGCAAGATCATGCATAAGGGTGTGTATTTTGAAATATAAAATATTGCCCAACTCATCTTTTTCAACTTCTTGAAAGAATGATCTCCAAAGTAAATCCATAAAATACTCATGACCAATATCTTCCAGGCCAATGTCTTCACTTTGAGACCTAAGGAACCCTTGTGCCATCCACATTTTAATCAATGTTGGTTTATGAATTTTGAAATCCTTTGGAAATATACAACAATAAGCAAAGCACTGCCTCAGATTTGAAGAAAGCTCATCATAACTCAGTTTAAGCGTTTGTATGATTTTAGCTACTTTTGAAAGTTCATTGTTCTTAAAGTACAACCAATCTTTTTCTTCATTTTTTAAGTACAATAAACTTCCAAAACTCGTTATGGCGAGAGGAACTCCTTTACACTTCTCAATAATTTCCATTCCAATCTCCTTGATGCTTGAATTTTTTGGCTCTTGACCATTTTCAAAAGCCATCTGCTTAAACAAAAACCAAGAATCGTGTTCATTTAAACCACTTAAAAAGTAGGGTTGGGTAGTTTGTACAGTCCTTGCAACCAACTCCTTGCGTGTTGTCACTAATATTTTACCACCTTTTGCACCTCTCATCAAACGGAATTTTAGATCATACCATTCATCAGGATTCACGTTCCATGCATCATCCAACACAAGTAAGTATCTCTTTCTACCAATTTCTTTTTGAAGCTCATTAAACAGAATGTCAATTTCAAGGTCTTCTTCTGGTTTTTCATTTTTTGCCGACTCTAGGATTTTCTTAACAATAACTTTTACATCAAAGTTATGAGAAGAAACAGACACCCACAATTTTTGCTCAAAATGTTTATTAATTTCTTCATCATTGAAAACCAGTTGAGCCAACATGGTCTTTCCCATCCCTCCAATACCAACTATCGGAAGGATCGAAACACTCTCTTCAACATTGGGATCCAAAAGAATTTCTATAATTGCTTTCTTATCATTCTCTCTCCCAATAACATCTTCAGCACAGACAAAAGAATAAGACTCTCTCGCCCTATCCCTAATTTGCGTCACCTCAGAATCTTGCTCATGATATCGGAAGGCTTTCATATCACGTGCAATATCATCTAGCCTCTCTTTTATTGCCTTAATCTTATGACCCAATTCTAAACCATATGCAAGCTCGTTAGATTTGGAAAAGAAAATGCGTACCTTTTCCGCCATCTTATTACGGGTCGTCACTTCCCGTCGTAAAGCTTCAGTGTACGCGTCATCCAGCAAGTTGTCCGCTTCAAACAATACATCTTTCATCTTTTCCAGCCAATCCTTGACAGCATGGCTCTGCGCCGGCCGCTCATCTGCATCCAGAGCACTAGCCCTGATTGTTAAAACTGTGTAACGGAGTTGTTGAAGCTCATCTCCGACGCCCCAGAACAGTCCAATCTCTTGGCATGCCATTCTTCCTAAGATCCCCACGATTCGTGTAGCAGCATTGAACAAAGCTTCCATTTCTTACTGGGAACTGAATGAATACGATAACGAGGAGAGTAGGATTATCTCTGTGAGACGAGGATGGACTAGCCAGATCGACCAAAATATATGACCTTGACTTCGAGTACTTTTCTTTTCGCTAAATGACAATTACACCCTTTATCTTTGATTAGCATTCAATTCAGTACTCTAAATTCATTTTTATTCAATTCATTCCCTTAACTTTTTTTTTTATCTGATGTAGTCCTTCCGTTTGGTTTCCTTAAAAGTGGTTGCCGTTAAGTGTCCCGATAAGATAAGACACAGCTGTGCTTTTTAAAATATTTTAAATTAATAAACATAAAGAACTAATAAAAAAAGTGTGTATATATATATATATATATATATTTTTTTTTGGAAGCAAAAATAAATAAAAACTATAAAAAGTGAAGGAAAAAAAACCTCAACTTTCTGGTATCTATTTGGAATTTGGGGAGTGTTTGATATATGCACTTAAAAACATGTGTTTTGTTGTTTGAAAACATGTGTGGAAATACGTGTGGGTGAAAAAGTATGTGGAAATATGTGTAATGTTGTTTAAAAACATGTGTTTTTTTTTAAATGGTGTACCAAACACCTCCTGGATCTTTGAGGAAGATGAAGAAATGCAAAATAGTATTTATGTTGTCTTTCCTTGATTACTTTAAAAAAAATGTAGAATTGAACATATTTTTAAATTTTAATGTTATAGGAAAAAATTATAATTTGAAATTGTGAAAAAACTAGAGATGAAAGGAAAAAAAAAAAAAAAAGAAAAAAAAAAGAGAGAAGATAATGACAACTTTGGAGTTTTAGTGTGGTGAACATTTGAGTAGTTTTATTATTGAAATATGTTCAAGTTACATCTGTTGTGTGTTATATTTGGTGTAACTCTATAAAAATTACACGTTTTTTAGACGGTAATTTCCAAGAAATCTAATGGAATCACTATAATCTATGTTATCTTTAAAATTAATTGCTAACCATATTAGCTAATTTAAGAAAATATTATATTATTTTCTTTTCTACCTTCTTCTCTCTCGTAATAAATTCATCCCTAACCTTGCACAAGTGTTTATACGAGTTGCAGATTTTCTTTCTCCTAGCCTTATTCTTCTCTAGTATTTACATTTGATTATTTGATATTTGAGGCCGTTCAACAAATGATTATTTGGGTCTAGATTTAGATTTCTTTATTTTAGATTCACAAATTTTGTGTTTGAATGTGAAAGTCAAAGGCAGGTGAATGCTCTTAATAAGGGAGTTATTTATCTTAGTGAGGAAAAGTTACTGTTAAATGAGCCCTTAGATACTATTTTTATTAGGGGAAAGACAAATGAAACTAAATCTGATCCTTAGAGATAAAATAAAATGATCAAATTGTAAAGATTATGATAAGATTAAACTATCAAAATTTGATTTGTGGTGAATAGAATTTGTTAATATTTCAAATTTTAATCCCTATCATTTAACAAGACAACAATAATGCTAGGAGAGTAGGAGCTCTCTCTCTCTCTCTCTCAACGTTTAAGGAGCCCATACGTAGATATTCTTAGCTTAGAATTATCTAAATTTCACGTAATACCAGATATGAATAAAAGCATGAGAAAGAAAAGCTACAACTCAAGAAGGTTGAGTAGGCACAAAGGTTAAGGATGAATTAATTAGGAGACAGAAAGAAAGTAGAAAAAAAATACTATAATATTCTCTCAAATTAATTAGGTTAGCTGATGTGGTCAGTTATAAATTTTAAGAATAACATGGATTATAGTAATTTTTTAACCATTAGATTTATTTGAAATTTACGGTTTAAAAAATATGTAACTTTTGTGGTGTTACACTAAATGTAACTTGAACTCATCTCTTTATTATTATTGATAAAATATGAGACTCCTCGGTTAAAATGGCGAGAGACATAATAAAATTTTAATAATTTTAGAGTCATTAGATTTCACAATTGCCGATATGTTTAATTGTTAATGGCATATAAAAAAAATTATGTCAATGATAGGTCAAAATAAAAATAGGTTAAAAAAAAGGTGTTGAGACTTTTGATGAGACAATTGAAAAGGTGTTACAAGCTAAAGTTAAAAAGTTATATGCCTTTAGAGCATTTGCATCAAACAATGCAAAATAGGAAAAAAAGGGTTCAATTTTACACATTCAAACCTCAGAATCACCCATATTAGTCAAGCTAAAAATGTGTGTTGATACTCATTTTTGATAATATAGACACACAGGCCCATTGACAAAAAAGCCCAAACCAAACCAAGAAAAAGAGAAATGAGAGATTAGAGAATAGAGGGAGCAAAGCAATAGGGCCACACCCATAAGGCCCATAAAGTAAATGAGAATGGCTTAAGCCGAAGAGAAAAAAATGCTCTCAAAAGGATAAGGAATAAAACACATTGGCCCACCTCGGAAGATGGGCAATGTGGAAGAGTTAGCCTAATAATGCTTTAAAATGTATACTTGTTATATATTTATGTAGGTGTTATCTCCTTATTACTATGCTTAATTTGTATAATTAAGCCATGATTTGTATTAGTCCCTATTATTTATCTTTACATAATTTATTGAATAAGATGTTATTCATTGTGTGTAATTTTCTACTTTCAGGAAATCATGTGAAAAAGATGAGTTTACAAGAGTTTGTGAGAGAATGGAGGCCAAACTAGAATTAAAGAGGAGCTAACGGACTATGCTTAAATGTCTAAGGAGGTGCAGCTAGAGTGTTTGGGTCATCTACCATGTTTGGAAGCTTCAAATAAGGAAAGAAATCAAAGAGGCAGAATCTGAAAAGGAAATATCAGATTTGAGCACTGATCAGTATTTTGGGCGTATCTCTCTCCTTAAAAATCCAATTTACACAAGGTCAGATGGGTTGGAACCATGACTTAAATATCTACAACTTTCCAGTTTTGAGTTTTTCAAAATTCACAAGTTTTGAAGACCAAAATCAACTCACAAGTTACTGCTGAAAATTTGGACGAAAATTAAAATAGTAAAAGTTTTATATTCTTTGGACACTTTGACGTTAGGCTTTTGGATGGAGGCTGTGGAGAACGAATTTTGGGGAGAAAAACTTTGTATTTTCCTTTCTCTAATGGAAGCCTAAACTCTTTGCTAGGGCTAGGTGTCACACCCGGAACCCAAGTAAGAGCCAAGCACGTGACAACAGCTACACACTTATAAAGTTTACACCCTACAAGTGTGTAAGGCCCTCTTAGTAATTAAAGAATTAACCTCAAGAAAATTTCATCAATAAATTTTAAAATATCCTCAATAAAACAATTCTCAAAAGATCT
>JAOXJQ010000107.1:4301657-4322068 GCA_025762765.1 Quercus bicolor | reverse complement strand
TTTTCTTCATTTGACAATATTTAATGCATAAACACACCTTCAATTCTAAGGGAGTTTCTCATCATTTTAAAAAATAATAATAATTAAAATAAATGGGAAGTTTTTTCCCTTTTTCTTTTTTTCCTTTTCATTTTCTTTTTTAAAAAAAGTAGTTTATTTAATTTTAATTATCTATGGAGTTGTCATAATATTTTTATGATTTTACATCTTTTTCCATGAATAATAAATAAAAGTAGTCCGCACATTGCACGGGTCATATGCTAGTTTGTATAATTTTCAGAATTTTAGATTTTTTATTGTTATTTAGTTAATTTTAGATGTTTTTATTCCTTTTCTATTTAAGTTAAAATTTTATTTTCTAGTCTATTTTCTACAAGCCTAAATTGCAGGTGACACTATTGGATGAGTTCTTGAGTTTGCACTTTATATACACTACAACTAAAAAATTAAAACCATTGGAATGTCAAGTATAAAAAATGTTAAAATTACCTACAAACTTCACTACAAATATTATATTATAATTTTTATATACAGCCTTCAAAGCTAATTGATGATGCATCAATTTTCTCTTTGATATCTCCTTCTAACTATTTGCTTTAGCATCTAGACTGTCGGGTGCATTTTAAAAAACTTGCTGATTTTGTCGATGATCTCGCTGTTCTGGCATTTGCAATTGGGAAAACTTGTTCATGGTTATAGCGTGGCTTTGTCCCCCCAAAACCTATTTGAATGAAAGAAACTCTATTTTCAAAAATATTATTCACAGAGTAAAATTTCCATGACCCTATTTTACCATTTCTCCACGTCACCTGTTAATATTTCTCCATGTCACCTGTTACAACGATTATGTTGCATGAGTTCGGTGCAATTTTTTTAATTATACGAATTCTGAATGAAAAAGGGTACTAGCAGACTAATAAGACCCTATGATCATATGCATTGATTGTGTTAGTGTTGGTATGTGTAATTTTATTAACCAATGTTAGAATTTAGAAATACTTTTTTTTTTCTTTTTTACAAAGTCGTTAAGGTGAGAAGTTGTAATTAACAATATTACAATATATCATATCAACTATCCCAAAAAAAAAGAAGTTGGAATATTTTTTAGTCCTGGTACATTCATTTTATTGCTTAAATGATAATTGAAGTACTAAAATTACCTCCTTGTTCCTTTATTTTGGTGCAACAAAGCGGTTGGCAATATTGATGCGTTGCAAAGCCATATTCATGTCTATGTACTGACTCAAATGCAAAAGCAGACAGAGAAAGAGGAAGGTTGTATTGGTTTGCTTAGAATTGGAGTAGTGGACTGCAGAGAGATATTTATAGGTGGACTGGTAGTGTTTAGTAATGCAAAGGACCTAGTGTAGGACACAAAAGAAGCCTCACAGAGCTCAGAGAGTGATGGTGTCATTGAAGGAATTAAGGATGCCTAAGATTTAAAACTGCCACATACAAATACAGTAGTAACAATTTGGCTTGCCTCATGTAGGGGTTTCTGTACTTGGAGAAGCAATGGATATGAAATATTTGCCGTCATTTCATTGCCAAAACTTGGGAAACTTTAACTATCACTCCATTTTCTAAAAATTAAAGTTTGATGGATTGAAGAATCTGCCTCCTCCTGATGTTAATTCCTGCCGTATATGTTTCTCACCACCAGAGCTTTTTAGAATTTAGACATCTTGTAATACCCGGAAAAAATAAACAAATAAAAAGATTAAAAGGAAGGTTATTTAAGTAAATTTGTTTATGGGGTCAATTTTATAATTAATATTTCTAAGGGAATTTTTAGAAAATAAGGTTGAAACCCTAACTATATAAGCTTATTATGTCAACTTATATGGAGAGATATTGGAGAGTGAAGACTACTCAAATTACTCCAATAGAAAATATTTGATTGCACAATTGAGGTAAGAGCTTAAGAATTTCTTTCTTGTCAAATCTAAGTTTTATTTAGAATTAGAGTATTTTCTATGTGGATATTTTGGCCAATAGTGAAACTATTTAATTATTCAAGAATTTTAATGATGAAAACGAAGAAAAGTTTGGATTTATTTTCGGTAAACTAGACGCTGTTTTATGTTCAGTTTAATCTATGCCTTTTGTTGCGTTGAACGGAGATAGGATTTGCAGAATTTTAGGCTTGGTGGGACAAGTTTCAGCATAGCCGGAATAGTACCGATTTGATGAGTTGAGGTCTGACAAGTCAAAAAAAAAGAGAAAAGAAGAATGGTGTGGTGTATTTGTAAATGTCTCGGTGCCTTGATTTTTGTATGATGTGTAACTTGGTTTGTCCTCATCTCAAGAGAACTAGCGGTGGCAGAAAAAAAGAAAAAAAAAAAAAGAAAAAGAAAAAGAAAAACCACACGTATAGACCCTATATGGCTATAAGTATAGTGTGTTCTCTAGGTTTTATTTCTAGGGAACTATTTGTGGTAGAAAGTAAAGAATAAAAAATATTATGACTATGTGAGTATAGGGGATTATTGTTAGGCTTAGTAAGGAGACAAAATTTATATAGATGAATTAATGATAGTTCTAAAATATATAAGATGGATATTTTTAGCAGTTTCTCTTTTGGCTGGATACCGTTATAAGTCATTATTAAATTATTTGATTATTGAGTAAATGGTACATGTAAAATTGTTTTAGGTGATATTTAAGGATTTTAGAAGAAGTGTTAGAGAGAAATTCTTTTTGGTATGACTTTTGGTGGTAAGTAACCTTATCCTAATTGGTTTTATTTTGCCTATTTTAACTACTGAAAATTGTTTACAGTTGTTACAATTTTATTTCTATTGTATTACTGATTTCAATTAAAGAATTATCACAAATATATCTGATTACTGAATATATGATGTATTTTAACTATACTGATTCAAAGTAAATAATAAAGAATTTTCACAAATATACATGAGCATTGAATATAAGATTTATTTTATTTTATTGTTTTTTAGCTATATTGATTTAAAGTAAAGAATTATAGAAATATCACAAATAGATTTGAATATTGAATATATGATTATATATACGTATTTGAATAAGATTTATTTTTGTTAGAAACTATGATTTCATATATATGATTATGAACAATCTGACTATGAATTTATTCTGATACCTAACCAATGGGGGTTATTCATTGGTACTTTGATACCCAAACCAATGGAGATTATTCATTGGTACTCTAAGCCAATGTGGATTATTCATTGGTATTCTGATACCCAACTAATGGGGGTTATTCATTGGTACTCTGATGCCCAGTCACAGGGATATAGCATGACCATAGTCATAAGATTGTTAAGAATATGAATTGCATTTGAATATTTGAACTATTTTGAGTCATTAAAACTGCTTATGTATCTTTTTTTGGAACATATTGTAAGTTATAGCTTTGATATATGGAAAACTGACTACTTTTTAAACCATTTATGATATATTTGTTAGATTAAAGTATATGATCTATTTGCAACTTATTATTTTAAAACTACGAAACTGCTTCAGTTATTTTGAAAACACATAGTATATTATAACTTTGAAAACACATATTACATCTTATCCTTTATAAATCTATTGCTTGATAGAACTTATTAGGATTTTGGTTACTTATTGAGTTGTCAACTCACCCATTTTTCCTCTCCAGTTTTCAGATTGTGAAGAATACCAAGTTTTGAGAGTTTTGACGTTATGTTGTGAGCAGGAATAGAAGCTTAGTGATTTTGGGATTGGATGGTCTTCTAATAGTTTTATATTTATTGGCCAATTGGCATTATGGACATGAGGTTTGGATTTTGTTCCTATTAAATTATTGGAGATCAATTTATGAAGAAATTGTTGAGGTATTTTGGATTTATTTGATTTAATTTTTGAGAATAAATTTTAATTACTAAAAAGGCCTTGCACACCTGTAGGGTGCTTACTTTATAAGCATGCGGCAGTTGTCATGTGCCTATCTTTATAGTTGGGTTCAGGGTGTGACACATCTATTATCTATATCCCTATATCCCATTATTGGGTTTTTGTTGGGTGTCATCCCTTTGAAGAGCATGCATGGACAGTAGAAGCCAGAATTGGTAGTGGATTTATAGACAAATTTGAATGGTTTAATTTACTTATGTACTCATTATTTTACTTGGAACTCATTATTTCACTTTTGAAAGACTTAAAAAAAAAAAAAATTCAGTGGGGGTAGTTAAGTTTGACCGAATAAAAAAAATTACATCAAATATATATATAGATATAAAATATCTGTCCCACGTAAATAGATTAGAGTAAAGATGTATTTCTCATTAATTTGTGAATTTTATATAATGTTAATATTCATATAGTGAGCCTTGTATAATAACGTTGGCTTCAAATCCTTCACCCAATTCCAAACATGTTGTAAGATCAAAGAAAAGGAATATATATAGTGGTGCTAAAGAACTAAACCCAGATTCTACGCAACCTAAGACTCATCTTTCTGGTCAAGATTTCTGTAAATAATGGACAGATAAAGTATGGGCTGCATGTGGCCTTAGCCCATCTGGTCAAATTTCTCATGTTTTTTGGCCTGCCAGATGCTTGATTATTATTATTATTATTATTATTTCTGAATCAAAGATACTTGAAGCTGTATACGACTCTATATAAATATGGAATATGGAATAAGAAGAACGGGTGAGATTTTTTTTTTCCAAAACAATAGTCAAAGAAAGTTTTTTGATTTCATAAGACCAACAGAATTTTTCTTCATAATTTTCTTTTTAAATAAGTTAATCCTCTCAGAATTTTTATACCTCAATCACTATTTTTTTTCTTCTCATGTTCTCACATAATTCAACGCATTATCATATGCAAATTCATGAAAAGTCAATTAATAAAACACACACATATATCTATGGCAAAATCATATTATCATAACTGCCATAGCTTTAAACAATCCTATAAAAGTATATATTGAAAATAATATCATGTGATTGTAGATATTAAAGACATACACCATTAGCAGAATGTCTAATTAAATGTCTGCAATTTTGTTTTCAACTGAACCTACAATATATTTAAAATGTAGAGACTGATGACAACATCTAATAATCATTCCTTTCAATATCAGTTTAAGAAGGAATTTCGGAGAACTTAGACCAAGGATTTAAGGCTCATGCTTTTGCTTCTGATTACCATCTAAACTGTGGGAGAACAAATTCCAGAACTACTACAAGTTTTTCTCCAAATTTCTAATTATTGTTACAATATTTAGGATATTTTAATTTGAGTGCAGAGGATAGTTAGTAAGTACATATCATAATGTGGTTCTTACTCTTACATGATTGTTGGTATGCTATGCTGTAGACATATAGAGTATGTAGTGGTCCACACTATACATAGAAGTATAGCATGCTAGTTGCATCTGTTGCACTTAAACATACCATGATGACAACAATAAATACGTCCTTACAAAGATCTTATATATCCACCAGTCTCAACATAAATCATTCATGAATATCTGACATTTTAGATACTAAGATGGACTGTCCTTGGCAAGGCACGTTGGAATTGTTTATTAAGATAGTGCATTTTCTGGAGAAAAATGTACACTCTGTATCTCAAGAGCTTGAACTAATCAGTATTTATCAACTGGCTCAACTTTATAACTGTTCTCCTTTAGATAGTGCAAACTATGAGGTACAAAAATTACGCTTCTTGACTGAATAGAAACGGGTATGAAAAAATTTCAGCTAACAATTACCAGATATCATTTCAACTTTTAATCATGAGGAGATATTGAAATTTAAGAGGCAGGTACAATTGGTTCAGTAAGTGGAGCTGAGAGTACTCACATCGGCTGCTGTATAATAATAAAAAAAAATTATCGCATTTTAGCCGATTATGCTCAAGTACCCATATCAAGCCATGCAAAGTTGTGTAAAAATACATAGTTGTTACAGTAAGCATTTGCATAGATAATGCAAAATTAGGGAAAAAGAAAAAGAAGCTCAATTTTATACAACAAATCCCCAAAATCACCCACATTAGTTAAACTAAAGACGTGGAAATTTTCAAAGTTTCTATAGTAACAGTATAAATCATTGACACAATTCATTTTATACTTACAGTTTTTTATTCTTTATTTATGTATCTTGAGGATGATGATTGTTGTGTGCGAAGAAAGAGAAACAATAAAAAAAATAAATAAAATTAGATAGCTTAATGAAATTGTGTAGAATAAATAATCTAATGTAATGTTTTTGAAAAGTTGTGTAAAATTAAAAAAGTAAACTCTTATGCTAAAATAAACAGGATTTTTTGCACAAACTGATGTGAATGCTCTAACTGTGTAAATTTACATTGACACTATTTATTTTGCATTTAGTTTTTTATTTTTTCTTTTAGTATACTAATGATGAAGGAAGAGAATGAAATGTGGTTGTTGTATAAGAAGAAAGAGAAACAATTAAAAAAAAATTGATATTTTAATGAAATGTAGTATAAAATAAAGGGACAGGCTCCCCTCCCGTTCAAATTTCTCTACTTTTCTCCATTTTTTATCTGGATGGAGGACACGTGGTACTTAACCCATATCAAGCCATGCAAAGTTATGTAAAAATACATAATTGTTACAGTAAGCATTTACTTCAGACAATGCAAAATTAGGAAAAAAAAGGCTCAATTTTATACAACAAATCCCCAAAATCACCCACATCAGTTAAACTAAAGATGTGGAAATTTTCAAAGTTTCTATAGTAACAGTATAAATCATTGACACGATTCATTTTATACTTACAGTTTTTTATTCTTTATTTATGTATCTTGAGAATAAAAGAAGAGAGTGAATGATGATTGTTGTGTGCAAAGAAAGAGAAACAATAAAAAAAATATCAATAAAATTAGATATCTTAATGAAATTGTGTAGAATAAATAATCTAATGTAACGTTTTTGAAAAGTTGTTGTGTAAAATTAAAAAAGTAAACTCTTATGCTAAAATAAACAAGATTTTTTGCACAAATTGATGTGAATGCTCTAACTGTGTAAATTTACATTGACACTATTTATTTTGCATTTAGTTTTTTATTTTTTCTTTTAGTATACTAATAATGAAGGAAGAGAATGAAATATGGTTTTTGTATAAGAAGAAAGAGAAACAATTAAAAATAAAAAATAAAAAATTGATATTTTAATGAAATGTAGTATAAAATAAAGGGACAAGCTCCCCTCCTGTTCAAATTTCTCTAGTCTTCTCATTTTTTATCTGGATGGAGGACACGTGGTACTTAAAACATCTAAACATCAAAAACATGCCACATCAAACCTCATTTATTCTCATTTGGTCTACCTCTTTCAACTTCCTCCATTCACAAACCCACCTCCCATACGCCAACATTCTTGGTAAACGGACGGCAAGGAGCTGTTAGAATGATGCTGGAGAAGGCACCCACTAACACCCTTGGCAAACGAATCAAAAATATATTAGATTCAGGGGGAAGTTCTAACATTAAAAGTTTCGAATATTTTTGACAATCTCTCATTACTTCTCTCAGATCTTCATCTCCTCATAAAGCCCACTTGGTGATTTCCAAATTTCACTCTTTTCTCATCACCGTTTTTCACTTTTTGGTCTCGGAGAAAGCATAAGAAAAGAAATGAAATTGAAATCTTGAAGCTTTTATAAAAAATGGAAATTGAAATCTAGCATATATGGGTAAGTTTCTTTTCTTTCTTACACTGTTTCGTCTCCTCTTCTTCTCAAAGCCTGCATAGAAGCAAGTCCTAATGATGGTTTGTGACGCTGAAAGAGTGGGTTAAATGGGAGTAATCAACGATTTGATGTGGCATGTTTTTAACCTTTAGATGTTTTAAGTGCCACGTGTCCTCCATCCGAATAAAAAATGAGAAAACTGGAGAAGTTTGAACAGGAGGGAAGCTTGTCCCTGAAATAAATAATACGATGAGGAGTGTTTTGAAAAGTGAGTATTTAAAATAGAAAAAGTAAGTTTTTATGCTAAAATAAACATGAATTTTTGTATGAGCTGATGCGAAATACTCTAAATGGTAATTTAAGTGAGAACGATATTGATGTCCAATATTTTCAGAAGCCAAATTATCAGATGCATAAAATTGTAATTTGCAAATATCGAATTAGTATATTTCATTAAATTTCCCTCACCCGAAGCCTAGTTTACAAGTTCTTTCAACCAAAGTACATATAGGTAAATGGATTCATCAAAATGCACAAAAAAAAGGAGAAATTATGTACGCCTTAAAATAAAGAAGGTTTCAAGATATAACTATCCTATGAAACACTAAGGCATGTTTGGTATATTGAAGAGGGATTACGATAGAAATGGAAGTCTTTATTACTGAGACTTAAATGTGTTGTAATACAATAAATAAATCTATTCATAAGTTTGGTTGTGAGTTGTAATATTAGAATAAAATTTAAGATGTGGGTTACACTTAGCTTAATTGGTAAAGTCTCTAATGGTTGAATAAGAGATCTAGGGTTCAATCCCTACTTACACAAAAAACCGATTGATATCTTGGTCTGATGATAAAGAGCTATCATTAGGAGTGGGCACCATAGGTTGAAACCCTCTAAAAAAAAAAAAGAATAAAATTCAAGATCTATTAAAAAAAAAATTTTACTCATATAATTATATTTCCTAAAAAATAATATATATTTTTTTAAAAATTTGAGAGAGAGATAAGTTATTTTTGATGATTTTTTATTTTCATAATTGTTAGGCACATATAGAAAGTTTATTTATTGGAAAATATATTAATTTTAAAAATTATTACACCTACTAAAGAATAGCTATTACAACCCTTTTAGAGAGGAATAACTATTCCTTATTTTAAAGAATAGCTATTCATAAGAAATAATTATTCTCTTTAATAAAAATAGAGAAAATTACATTTTATCACCCTAAAACTTATACCCAAATTACATTTTACATCCTAAACTTTTTAAATGCACGTTTTGCACCTTAAACTATAACCTTTGTAACACTTTGCACTCCAAAGTTAAATTTTAAATTATATTACAAGGAAAGCTCAATCACGTGATTAGCATAGGACTATTGCTTAAGTAATACCAAGTTAAAAGACGTAAATGCCCTTTTCCAAGTCAAAACTCAAAAACCCTCCTCACGTCTTTTACATAGATCCTGGTCTTAAGTAGTCCCTCTCACTTGTAACTTGGTGTTTTGGGTCTCTTGCATGCATAGATCGGCAGAGATGGAGGGTGGTATAGTGGCTGGGTCGCGGATGGTAGTGTGTAATGGTGGCTAGGTGCGATTTAGGTTTTGTTTTGGTCTCAATTTAGATCCGATTTGGGTTTTGTTTGGGTCTTAATTCAGATCTGGTTTGGGTTTTGGCTGTGTATGATTTACTCTTCTCTCTTTCTCTCTCTCTATGATGGATTGGTTGAGATTTGTGTTTGTGGATCTTGTATGCAAGGTTTTAAAAACCGGACTGGATCGGCCGGTCTGATCGGTTCAACTAGGAACCGGCCACTGATCAGGTCTAGTAAAACCGCCCATAATCGGCCAAAACCGGTCAAAAATCGAGAACCGAGTGCCAAATCGGTTCATTAACTGGTTTGGTTTTTAAAACCATGCTTGTATGAGTCAGTTCGAATTTGTGATTGTGATTTTGTATCCATATGAATTTGTGTTTGTGATTTGGTTTTTAGATGTGAGATGACCGATAGTGTGTGGGTTTTAATTGCGAATCTCATACTTGAAAATTGGTGGCTGTGTGACGTGTGTGGCCAAAAATGGTGGAAGCGTTTAGAGAGAGAAAGTGGCTTGTTGTTGGGTTGGAAAAGGGGCATTTGGGTCTTTGGACTATGTCCCACTTAAGCATGAGTCATATGCAACGCATGTGATTGAGCTTTTTGTCCAATATAACAAAAAATTTAACATAAGGGTGTAAGATGTAACAAAGGTTAAGGTGCAAAACGAGTATTTAAAAAGTTTATGGTACAAAGTGTAATATAAAGTATAGTTTAAGGTTTTTTTTAGCAATTTGACACCAAAATGCTAATAATTTCGTTAGTTAGCATCGTTTCCAAACTATTTAGAAAACTAACATCTTGGGTCTCTTGGACTCGATTTTACTGTAGCATCTCGAGTTTTAGAGACTTAAGTTTTATGTGCTGGCAGTGTTGAGATAGAAAAAGTTTCCACGGGGAAGTTCCCTAAAGAAACAACGAAGAAGATCAAAAATGCAACAAAGGAGGCAGAGAACAAAGAAGAAAGAAGAAGGCATTGATCAACTAAAAAGAAGAAGGCAAATGCAAATCAACAAAGAAGAAGAAGGCAGATAAAAAACAACAAACCCAAACCCCAAACAGAAACAATGAACCTAAAGAGATCAAAAACAATGAACCCATGCCCACAAACCTAGATCTCCCTAACCCAAACCCTTCGGCTTGGACTGAATCCAAGTGACGGCAGCTGGCTCAAACTAAACCCAAGTGGCGACGGCAAAGGCTCCGAGCAAAGGATTTGGTTTTTCTCTATTTTTATCTTTAAATGTGTAGAGCAAGAACTTAAGTATCTAATACTTGAGTTCCACGTGGATTTTAATCCATCTCGGCTTGGCCAATGCATAGAACTCGAGTCTCTAAGACTAGAGTTGTTATAGTGAACTCAAGTCTAAAAGACACGAAATGTTAGTTTCCTAAATAGTTTGGAAATGATGCTAACTAACGAAATTGTTAGTAAAATGATGTTATTTTGCAAAAGAATCCTATAATTTAGGGTATTAAAGTATAATTTTCCCATAAAAACATAATCAAATTTCTGAATAGCTAAATCATAATAATAGCTATTATATTACAATGTTATTACAATTTTCTAAACATGCCCTAATGGTATAGCTCACAGCAACAATAAACATAATTAGAATTGCAAGATTTAACCCAAAAAATGAGGGAAAAAAGAGAGGAAAGGAACAAAATCAAGCTTGCAAATTTTTTGAGCCAATGAAATAACCAATAGTATTGGGATAGATTACGGATTACCTCTCTCTCTCTCTCTCTCTCTCTCTCTCTCTCTCTCTCTCTCTCTCTCTCTCTCTCTCTCTCTCTCTCTCTCTAAATGACTAAGAGAGAGTTTAATAGAAGAGATCTATTGAGATAGCAAAAGATTTGTTGTCAATTTGTTATACATGACGTCGATAATAGTGGGTTTATGAGAAACATAAATAAAAAATAGAAGAAACAATCACATTGTAAGACATAAGCCTTACATCCACGGCAATGTCGAGGAAGTTTTACTAAGAAACTAAGAAGATTACAAATGTGGCACAAAGACACTCATGTAACCCAACCCCAAATACGCCCAAAAAACTCTCACTCTCAATGTACAAATGCAAAGGCTCAAGAGATTCTACAAAGAGCCCACATATACATAGTACCCAAAGTTGAGGTGTATTCGAACAATGATTCAAATCCTAAACCAAGTACAGTACCCTGTACTTAATTAAAATACCAAGCCAAAAAGGAATAGAGTCCTAGCCAAATTCAACAAAAGAAGTCCAAGTCAGATACCACTCAAATTTGACTCGCCTAAAATATTCAAGCCATGTCAACAAGATTATTTTGTATCTTTATTTTTTTCTGTCATTGGTGCTTGAATTCCTAACTTTAGAATATCCCTCCCAGTTGGAGATAGGGCAGCTCTTCTTGATGGTTGTTAGGTCTTTTACTACATGGAAAAAACAAGAAAGCCTTCAATTGCTTCTGCATCCTCTAGTTCTTCATTCTTTTCTTGGTTTAGCAGCCAAGCAAATGGTTGCATCATCAACTTGATATCTACTCCAACATGATACTTAAATGTTTACATAAAACAGGTTGCAAGTTATGTAGATGCAGTTATCTAAAAAGAAACCAAAAGTTGATACAATTATTTAATTACCTTATTTTCCACTCTATTGCAGAAAAGCACAAGTCCCTCCAAGGTGGCCAAGTTCACAATTTTATGAGATGCATTAGTTGCTCTTGTCATCTGATCTGCAAAAGTTTAACCTGGCATTAGATAGGACAAAACTTGATATGATCGTGTATTATCAAATTACTGGATGAATGACAAATGAAATTGTTTACCTGTGTTAACTTGAATTAACATGTTGAAAATTCTGAGTTGACTAGTGCCTATCAAGAAACCCATTCAAATAAGGTTAGCTCATTGCCTGTGTAGCGACCCCATCAGTCTCAAGGAAGTCAAAATAATTCAAACACACAAGCAATGCTAAAACCAAATAAGATGAAACTTCACCTAAATTTTTTTTTCAATGTGATTATCTTAAGAAATATCTTGAAAATCTTGCGGGTGAAGAAAACAATATCACAAATTTCAGAATTGACTTCTATATGAAGCTTTTGTTTCCTAAAGTGAGTGCAAGTACCTAGATTTTAAAGTAAACATTAGGCAGGAATATCTTCTTTATCACAAAATTTAGAAAGCATACATGACACATTTTCCAATAAAAAATTTCTAAGATAAACAATCCATTTTAGAAACCAATGTCAAAATGTGAGAAACCAACCACCAAGGAGACCAATAAAATCTCCGGTAATAGCAAACCAAAAGTGATTTGAGACAAGACAATAGGTCTGCTATAAGTACGTAGAGCTGTTTGAAGAGTACAGGATACGTAGCTATGCGACCGAAGATGAGCCAATTACCTTGAGTAGGTTTAGGAGAGGTCTCAATTATTATCTTTAAAGAGAAATGGTGGCCCAACAAATCTTAATTCTTGATGATGCTTATACCTTAGTACAAGATTTGGAGCTGATCCCTAGGCCCCAAGGTGGAAGGAGATTTGACAATCGCATGTTGCGTCACAACAATTAAGAAGGTGCCCAAAATAGGCCTTACCCCAACAATAGGTCCTTGCACATAATGACAATCCTCAAGGTAGATACCAACAGGGTCCTCAAAATAGACCCAACCTCAACAATAGGCCCTTGCACCTAGAAGACAAAGTGAAAGGTGTAGTTAGAGAGACATTCAGGCCCAATTCTAGAATCCAGTGTTTTAAGTGTCAAGGCTTGGTCATATAGCTGCCCAATGTCCTAATAAGACTTGTTGATTAAAGAATTGGATGAAGAGGAAGAGGTAGAAGAAGAAGTCTATGAGCCGAACATTGAAGACATTGTAGAAATAGGAGAGGATGATTCTACCTAGTTAGCATGCATTAGAGCCCTACCACTTTTTGATGACCTCAGTGAAGGTAGCCTTGATACTCCTGTAGTGAGTGTTGTTAGGTGTACTCTAGCACAGTTCAAAGAAAGTGATGATTGGAAAAGAAATACTATCTTCCAAACCTTTGTCAAGTGTGGAACCACAGATTGCAAAGTTATAATTGACAGTGGAAGTTACATTAATGCAGTCTCTTCTAAACTTGCCTCTCACTTAGGTTTGAAGTCAATTGCCCATCCTAAACCTGTAAGGTTTCTTGGGTAGATGATTCATCCATCACCACCTGTCTTGTTCCTATTCACATCCTTTCATACAAGGCTCAGATTTCATGTGATGTGATTCCAATGGATGTAGGACACATAATTTTGGAATGACCATGGCTCTATGATTTAGATGTCACTCTTTATGGTTGCTTAAACTCTTGTTCCTTCATGCACAATGGAAAGAGGATTAAACTTAACTCAGTCAAATCCAAGTTTATTAGTGCAAGTAAGACTAAAGAAGAGCTCAAAAGGCAAAGTATGAACATCATCAGCCCAAAAGAACTTGAAAGAGCTGTCAATCAAGAATCCATCGTCTTTGCTTTGGTTGTTAAGGAAGCTGCATTAGATAACTTTGAAGAACAAAGAAAAGAAGTACGATCAGTGCTTCAAGAGTTTCAAGATGTTTTCCCTAAGGAGCTCCCAAATCAATTGCCCCCATGTGTGATATTCAACACGCCATAGATCTTGTCCCAAGAGCAGCACTTCCAAATTTGCCCTTCTACAGAATGAGCCCTTCTCAATATGATGAGATGGCTAGATAAGTGGATGAGCTCTTACAAAAAGGATTTGTGCATGAGAGCTTGAGCCCATGTGTAGTCCTTGCACTTTTGACCCCAAAGAAAGATGGATCATGGAGAATGTGCGTGGATAGTCGCGCAATCAATAAGATTATTGTGGAGTATCGTTTTCCTATTCCTAGGTTAGACAATATGTTTGATATAATGTCAAGAGCTACAATCTTTTCGAAGATTGATTTGAAAGTGGATACAATTAGATTAGGATTCGTCTAGGTGATAAATGGAAGATTGCCTATAAGACAAAGTATGGCCTATATGAGTGGCTTGTGATGCCATTTGGTTTATCAAATGCTTCTAGTACTTTTTTGAGAATGATGACACAAGTATTGAGGCCTTTCATGGGAAAATTTGTGGTAGTGTACTTTGATGACATCCTCATTTATAGTAAATCAAAGGAGCAACATTTGGACCACCTCAAACAAGTTTGTTCTACTTTGAGGAAAGAAAACTTGTATGCCAACCTAAAGAAATGCTCTTTCTTCACTGATGGTGTCATTTTCTTAGGTTTTGTGGTCTCATCTAAAAGAGTTTTTGCTGACCCACAAAAGGTAAGGCCATAGTGGATTGGCCCGAGCCCAAGAACATTCATGAGGTTCGCAGTTTTCATGGGCTTGCAATTTTATATCGCCGCTTCATACATGGATTTAGTACAATCATGGCACCAATCACTGATTGTTTGAAGCAAGGCGAGTTCCAATGGTCAAATGCTGCTGTTAAAGCATTTAAGGAAATCAAGAAGAAGATGACAAAAGCACCAGTGATGCGCCTATCAAACTTTGATAAGTTCTTTAAAGTGGAATGTGATGCATTTGGTGTAGACATAAGAGGAGTACTTAGCTAAGATTGTCACCCCAATATCTTTCTTTAGTGAGAAATTAAATGAGGCTAAGAAGAAGTTTTCACCATATGACAAAGAACTCTATGTTGTGGTACAAGCTTTGAGATATTGGAGCCATTATTTGACAACCCACGAGTTTGTCATTTATTCTAATCATGATGTCCTCCGCCACATCAATTCCCAAAAGAAATTAAATGCTTGACATGTTCCTGGGTTGAGTATTTGCAAAGATTCTCTTTTGTTTTGAGATGTAAATCTGGTGTTGAGAATAAGATAGCTGACACTTTGATTCATCGAGTCACCTTACTTTCTGTGATGAGAACAAAATTCATAGGATTTGAGAAGTTGCAAGAGGAGTATGAATCTTGCCCAGATTTTGGAGAAGTGTACACTACACTGAGGACTGAGCATATTCAAGTTGTGGATGATTTTATCCTCCGAGACGACTACTTGTTTAAAGCCAATAAGCTTTGTATCCCCCGCACATCAATTAAGAGACTTTTTGGTATGGCCAGTGCACGCAAAAGGACTTTTAGGACATTTGACGTGATAAGACAATTGAAGAGGTAGACAGGCGGTTCTATTGGCCAAGTCTTAAGAGGGATGTTGCCAAGATAATTGGTCAATTTCGTCATGTCAATTGGCTAAGCATTGCAAGCAAAATACTGGCCTTTACACTCTACCAATTCCACATCGTCCTCGGGAGGATATTAGCATGAACTTTGTTCTAGGTCTCCCCCGTACCCTTAGGAAGTATGGTTCCATCCTTGTAGTGGTAGACCGGTTTTTTAAGATGGCTCACTTTTTTCCATGCTATAAGACTTCTAATGCATCCAAGGTAGCCAAGATTTTCTTTGATGAGATTGTTAAATTGTATGGGTTATCCACAGCATACCATCCTCAAATTGATGGTAAAACTGAGATTAGGGGTGACAATTTGTGTATGCGTGTCGGGTTCGTGTCGTGTCGACTTATGAGTATTCGACTATATGGGTTAACCTTAACCCGACATGTTTATTAAACGGGTCAAGATTCCTCAACCCTAACACAACCCGTGTATTAAACGGGTTAGTCATGTCGACATGTTTATCAGATTTTATCAAAATAAAAATTAAAAAAAAACTAATTTTAGTATTAACCAAATTGATATGAATTATGAAAAACCAAACAAATAAATATTTTTAACATAAAATTCAGAACTAACGAGTAATTACATCACTAATAATCATTCAAAATTAAAGCATATCTCAATATCACAAATAATCAATCATAATATGTCAAAGAAAATAAACCACAACAACAAATAAGTTTATATACCTAGGGTTTTAAGGGTATATTGGTAAAATGTCATTTAATTAAACGGGTCAAACGGGTTTCATGTGATGGACACTAACCCAACCTGTTTATTAAACGGGTCATTCGTGTCAACCCGAATATGACACGAACCTATTAAGCCTCAACTCATAACCTACTAATTTCGTGTCGTGTCCTGTCGGGTTCACTGGTCGTGTCTAATTTTGCCATCCTTAACTGAGGTTGTGAATAAGAGTCTAGGAAATCTTCTGAGGTGTCTTATAGGTGAGAATGGTAGGACTTGGTCTATACTCCCTGTAGCCCAATTTGCATACAATAACTCAGTCAATAGGTCCATAGGTATGAGTTCATTTGAAGTTGTTCATGGTTATAAACCTACGAGACCTTTAGACCTTCTCCCAATGTCCTTACATGATAGGGTTTCTGTGTCTACAATAGAGTTTGCTAGTCACATGCATGAGCTACATAAAGAGATCAACAAACAAATTCATGCTAGTAATCTTAAGTATAAAACTTAGGATGATTTACATCGATGTCATTTAAACTTTGATGTAGGAGATTATGTTATAATTCGTATTAGGCTTAAACGGTATCCTTTAGAAACGCTAGAAAGCTGCAGGCCCGCAGTGTTGGTCCATTCAAGGTTTTGAAGAAATTTGGATCTAGTGCCTATGTCATTGATATACCTTTAGATTATGGCATTATTTCTACTTTTCATATTGCTGATTTACTTGCTTTTAAAGGTCTAGCAGTTATTCCCTATTACTCTTTTGATGATCCTCCCTCTTCTTCAATGGCTAACCCTGTCCCTAGCCCTACACCATCTTTTTTCCAAAAGGCACATAAAGATATTGTTGATGTTATTTTGGATGAACAGTCTCTTTTCACTAGGAATGGAACAGTTCAATGCTTGATGGTTCGTTGGTGAGGACGGCCTGATTCTAATTGTACATGGATCACTAGAGATGAGCAGCAGCAGCTTGATCTTGCTCTTTTGGAGGCTTACCACTTGCTACCACCTCATCTCTACCTCTTATCACCCGCACCTATGAGCGTCGACGGAGGCGCCATGCTGACCCAGTGAGTTTGTGGATTGATGGAGGTTCCTTTGATGTCCCTTGATACTTGTAAGCCTTACTTGACGGGGTTGAGTTTCTCCCACCCTAGGGGAGTTGGAGTGGACACCACATTATAGCACATCTGTGGAGATTATCTTTATCATTTATGTTATCTTTATTTGGGTCTATCTTTAGTATTGGATTAATATTTGAGATTGTTTAGGATTTTCGGATTAGTATTTGATATTGTTTAGGAGATTTTATCTTTATCATTGTGATTCCTGGAAGCTGCATATAAAGCTTCAGATGGTTTCTTTTGTATTTTTAGACTATGATTATTATTATTCAGATTATTTGCAAAAATTGCATTATGTTTGTTTGGTAGGAAGCCAAAGGTCTACTGTGGGACTAATCTAGGTGGAAAGCCAAGGTTGTCCTGCAACAGAAAACAGAAAATATATATATAATTCAGATGACTACACACCACCAAAAAAAAAAAAAAAAAAAAAAAAAAACCTGATACAACAAGTCTCTTCTAGTCCCAAAACTAGGGCAGCAAGCAAGAAGACAAAGTACATCACATGTTCTGAATAGTTACAAGATGTACAGATACACCCAGTAGAACAGAAAAATTCTCACTTGATACAATCAATTGCAATTTAGCACACTTTTCATAGCTTCATACTAAACATTCCATAATTTCCAGGGAGAACAAATATCAAATAGGAGTTCAGGTAGAAAACTAGCAGCTTCATTTAGATAAATTGTGGCAGGGACTTACCTTCACCTCGAATGTCAATAAGTCCAGAAAAGTGTTGACATATATGACTTCATTCATAGAATGAAACTTCTGGAACACATGCTCAATTCCAAGACTCACTGATCCAAGGACCACTACCAAGAAAGTAAACATAATTGGAAAATTAATATGAGCAACAAGAAGAGAAGAGGTCCAATTAGTAACACAATACTGTATACATAATTTTACTTGGGGGCCCAAACAGTTGGAAGAGTATATTCTGTACCCATTCATTGTGTTTTGTTTGATAGTTATTTAATTTTCATTTTATCAATAAGTAACAAAGTTTTATTAAAAAGAGAGGACATCTATCCGTACAAGCAATAAACACAGGAACCTCTAAAGAATCAGAAGCTAAAATGTTAATAATCAACAAAGTCCACAAAAGAGAAGGGACTGTAACTCTGCTAATACCTGTAATCCACTCATACAAAGACCAAAAAATAAATATTTTAGTTCAAGAGTAGACAACTCAATGCCATCAAACATGTGATCTTTTCACATTCAATTTAAAGCCTTGTGATAACTAATGAGTTCCAGTGCCTGAGACTAGAAGGTGCTGGATTCATGTGATATGTCATAGGTGTCATAACTCTAATTTTCCATTGCAAGGTAATTCAATATGCTAAGCACCTTTAACAATGTAAGGCAATTTCAAGTTAAAGCAATGCCATGCTAATGAACTGAATGCACTCACCAAGCAAACATTGCTAGCTCTTTGTCAACTCACGTATTTTCTCCGCAAATCAGCAGTCAGTTGAAAATGAATTATAACAAAGATGATCTTTTATTTTTAGTAAGTTGTGTCAAACACTTTTCTCTAAGGTGGAACACTTTTTGCATCCCACAGCTTCTGTTAGAGCAAAGATCAAATAGCTTTCTCATCAACATATATGCATAGAGATTCTCTCCGATCAGTGTTCTTGGGCAAAGAGAGTGCTAAGAGATTGTTCTCTATAATGGAGAATTTTATTTACTCGGAGTCCCCTGGACACTTTGCTCGTGCTGTTAGAGAGGGAGAGACGGTGTTTATTCTTCAATCAGGCTCCAATGCTCATGGTTCTTTTCTTATGATTTCTGAACTTTTACATGGTCGTCGGAAAGGTTTCTTAGTAATTCCAGAAGGAAGAATGGGCAATGGTTGGAGAGGTTTTGTTGGGCATTTGAAGAAGGTTTTAGCTTCGGGGAATCTTGCCATTAATCTGCCCCCTAAACTTCTACCTGGGTCTGAACTTCAAACCTCCAAATCCTTTGCAGCAGCGGTGGTGCAAGGCCGTCGGAGTGAGCCCAAAGCTCACAGGTTGGCAGCGGAGGAGCTTCCTCAGACCCAGGATTCTCGTGACAAAGTAAATCCTCAACATTTATTGTTGGACTCTCGAAATCCTAACTTAGCAAATCTGGGTTCTCAGACCCAGGATTCTCGCGAGAGCTACCTTGGGAAGGAGAAAACTCTGATCAGGACGAAGCTCTCTCCTGTCTCCTCTGATGGGACTGAAGGTGAGGTGCAATTAGATATTTATTTTAGACTGGTTCGTGGGCCTCTTGGTACGTGGGAGATCAGTTGGTCCAAAGTCACTGAGGTGGACTCCTCACTTAGCCAACCCTCTAACCCAAAACCCACTGATTCCTTTAAGCCCAAACTTCCTACAGTTGGCCGAAACTCAACCCCTAAGCCTTTTCAAGCCTCAAACCCAAAGCCCATCTCAAACCCAAAGCCTAAGCCTTTCTCAAACCCAAAGCCCACTCAAACCAGAGCTTTCGGGTGGCCTAATACTAAACCCAAAGCCCTTCTAGCCTCTAACCCAAAGCCCAATATTAAACCCACCTATAAATGGAAGCCCAAACCCCACCGGCCCTCTTTGACTCAATACCAGACCCATCCTTACTCCTCGCAAGCCCCTCCCACTCACCCTTTCTCTCCGTCACCTTCATTTACGGGTAGCGAGATGTCCGACGCTGTGCCGTCTCTGACCCACATGGATCCGACAGGCACCGACAAGCTTCTCTCAGTTATTGACAACTTCGACGCCTCTGTCACAGAGTCTATGGCCTCCAATGCTTCCTTAGATGATTCCTTGTGCTCCGATGATGATGTGGATTTGCAATGTAACATCCAACAGATCATTCATCAGCACATAGACGATGTCATCAGGAAATGGGGGAATTCCAAGAAGTGGGTTCTTGAATTACGAGATGGGAAGAGGGTAGCAGTCCCGATTCAAATTTCTTTGCCTCCGGGAGATGACGTTGTCGGAGTGGACGACTCAAACCAATTAGCGATAGTTCCGGGGAAGGATTCGGAATCTAAGGAGCTTAATTCTGAGTCGGAAAAAGGGATTGATGTTATTGTGGAGGATTGGTCTTCAGATTTTT
>JAOXJQ010000107.1:4242378-4257759 GCA_025762765.1 Quercus bicolor | reverse complement strand
TATCAAAGCAGCTGAGGTTGACTTTGGATAAAGAGGGTAGCGAGAATCTGCCCCTTGCGTGTGATATACTCTCAACTAAATCCTCAATTTTTTCATAGATAAAAGATGTACAACTCATACACGTATGGAGCGTATTGAAGTTACTCAAAAGAATTACAATCTCAAATCTAGAAGATCTATAAAAACCAAAGAAAAACAGACTGTAAATTGCCTAAAATTGTCATCCAGTCATACAATATTTCAAAAAAAGGGCATAGTTTCAAGCCAAGGATGCAGAACACCATCAAGGGTCCTAGAATTCCTCTTTCTTCCAAATTGTCCACATTAAAGCCTAGGGGAACAATGTTTAAATATTTAATCCTCCATTAGCTCAGAAGCATTTTTACTCGGGTAGAAAAAAGAATCAGGAGAAAGAGAACAGTTTTAGAGTGAAGCCAAATTTGATATACTACCTTGTCAAATGATCTAGTATAAACTACAGATTATTTTTATTTTTATTATTATTTTTTAAATCTCTCTCCTTTAACTGTTTATTCAAGTCATTTTCCATCTGTTGCTAAAGGGTCATTTAGGTGAAAGCTTTCTTTGCATGTCCTACTTAGTGCTTGGTATTGGTCATTTCTAGGATTGAGAATTTGTTTCCAGTCATTTTGAAAGTCTTTATGCTTTTTAAGCAAGAATAAGATATACAATTCCTTCAAAAAGGGAGGAAAATACTGTAAGAATGCTACAGCACGAATAATCTCCTGAAATAGTTCCAATGACTTCTCATATTGTTGTTGTATACTCCAATTCGAAAACATGAAAGACTAAAGGAACTTTTTGTGCACATCTTTCAAATTCTAAATTTGCTTTTTAGCTTATCACAGGTATAATATGTGTTTAATTATTTGTAGCCAAATGCTGATTCAATCTGTTGGTGAAATGATGCTCTTAGGTCTTCAAAACCAAGAATTTTTTTAGTGAACTTTGATAACTGAAACACTGGTTTATGACCTTGAACAGACTTCATTTATGTAAATGATTTTTGGTCATGTTATGTGATTAACAGGGGCAAGGATGTAAGTGCTGAGAACAAAAATCAAGGTTTCACTCATGTCTTAGAATCCATTTTTGAGAGTATGGAGGGTGTTGCAGAGTATATTGCTCATCCTGCTCATGTTGAATACGCAAAGGCGCTCCTGCCTCATGTGGAGAAGTACATGGTGTTTGACTACAAACCCACTACTCTTAATTTTGGATTGGAAGGCTGATAGCAGTCATCTAAAGTCTTACTTCACAATATCTCAATAAAAATGAAAAACTGATGGTGATTATTTTATTTGAATTTATCTGAGTATCTTTCAATGAATTTTATTCGTATTTATGTGTGTAACGGTTACTCATTTTGAGGTTAATGTCTTTGTTTATTATAATTGCATTGATGCTGAATATTTGCTTCTCTTTAGCCCTTACATTTTTTTTTTCCATAATATGAAGCTATTGGGTTGTTTAATATTTAGTATAGTGTAATGAAAAGTGTAATACCACTGGATGGTCAGGAATCCTTTTCAGAAGTGTTTTTACCTATTTTCTTGGCTAGAAATCTGAAGTTGTCAATAAGATGGCACAGCTGCAAATGTTGAACTGGAAGCAACTAATAAAAAAAAAAAATGTTTGTGAAGAGGGATGTTGAAGAAATTATAGATCTTAAATTTCTAACATCACATCGGTTCTTTAGTGCAAATAATTAGTGTTTTTTAAATTAAAAAAAATTAAAAAGAGGGAAATGCATCAGACTGCTTTCAAAATCATCAAAGACAACCCATTTCATTGTATGCTTCCTATGTTGGAATTGTTAGAATGCAGCATATCTTTTTTTTCCTTGTCACTTAAATCGCAAATAGTAAACTTGGCTTAGAAAAAAAATAAAAAAACAAAGATAAAACATGGATTCATATTCAATTTTGCAATTAAGATGAATGAAGTAATGTAATTTGAGAAAATTGTGATAGAAAGGTATGTTTATTTAAAACTTGGTAAATTATATAAGCTCCACCCCCACAAACTTGTGTGTGTGTGTGTGTGCATGTGTGTGGGGCAGACTTCTCAGTCCCCTAAGTTACCATTATTACTTTTCCTTATTTTCTTTGTATAATCATGCAAAGAAAAAGCAATCTTAAATCATCAAGAATTTACTTATAAAGTTTTTGTATTTTATAATTCTTTCCCCAAAAACAAAAGCAAGATCACAAGACTTTTGTGTTTTATAGCCATATTCAAATAACCAAACCAAAAGAGAAAGCATGAAAGTTATAGCCACTAAGTTCAAAAGAAGGAAGCTATATGTTTTATTCCCACAACTTGCATCAAAAGCATACTAAACACAATGTGAATGTCGGGCCTTAGGCCTCCTTTCTTTTTGAACTTCAGTTGAAGGGCTGCTTTACACCCCAACTCATGGTCATGGTATTTTCCTGCAAACACTAGTTCATTCTGCTTCTCATCGTAATTTTTCTGTGAACAGTGAAACTCAAATAGAAAACTAATGCTAGGATTCACTATGTAATAGGCTCCAGAGGGTACACTATAGGAAACACAAGTTGTAGTAAGTGGGATCCTTTGAGATATTACACCGACATTAACGTTATCTGGACCAATTTTTACAAATTCAACATTGTAAGATTTTTCTTTATTTTTAAAAAGGTTTTAACCTATGACATCTGCTCCTGAAGATAGCTTTTTAAAATCAGACTAAAACATCAATCAGTTTTAATATTGTAAGATATTTGATAAAAGGAATCCACTAGATTTGGTTAGTACTGATTGATAGTTGATGATCACAAAAAATAAGATCTGAGTGGAGGTAGCTTGTGCCTATAGTATTTGGGTTTTTTTTTTTTTTTTAATAAAAATTTCTTTAGTATGATATCCTTATCTATCTCTTGTTTCTAGTGTCTTCTAATTAAACTATAGTTTTCTTTACTCAACTACTAAATTTAGGTTAGGTAAATTAGTTAAGTAAAATTATTAAGCATATTAATTAATAATAGTTAATTAATGATTTAACTATTAGTAACAATAGTGATTAGATTTGTTTTTAATGCAAAATTATTAATAAAGTGATTAGACTTACTTTGGATAGTTGGGCTTACACCCATCTACATTTATTTTAACCAACAAAATATCTATTGGCACAATAAATCATTGTCATCATAAATACCCTTTATCTCTAGTGCATAGATTCCAAACTAAATTTTGAAGTTCCATTCCTGTATTATACATTATGTTGAGATAGCAAAAGCCCTGATTTATTTTTATTTTTTAGGTTATGGGTGAAGCAAAAAAACAAAAGTGGGTTTGTTTGAAATAAAAGTAGAAAAATAGGAGAAACAAGAACACAGATTTACGTGGTTCGGCCTTAGGCCTACATCCACGGGCAGCGCCAGAGAAAGTTTCATTAAAAAAAAAAAGAAGATTACAAAAGTGACACAAAAACACTCTCACAAAACCCAAGCCCCCAGTACACCCAAAGAATGCTCTCTCACCACAACTAGCAAACAAGTATTTTCAAATTCTCTAAAGTCTAAACCCGGTCTGCAAAAGACCAAAGTTGTGAATTTTAAAGAACTAAGCATGACTGGCTATATATACAAGTGCAAAGCCTATTTATTTGTCGCCATTGATATCTTCTCATCCTATTAATAAGCAATCACCAAATTTCGTTTCGTGTTGAACGTGTATAAATGGAACTAATTCAAACCATGTAACACTGTCTTTTTGGTAATCCACATTTCTTGTAAAGCAGGGAGGGAATTGCAAGACCCTGATGACAAATGAAATTCCTCTGGGCCAGTAATAATGAAGTCAGAGCAACTGGTTGCATCATCTGCTCCAACATGTGATGTTTGCATTCTTGGACTGTTGGAAATAAAAGTAGTCATGAGATAGGGTGCGAATTATAGCACAACAGTCATCCTAAATGAAACCAAAAGTAGTCAGTTATTATAGAAAAAGAAAAAAGAAAAAAACAGTTATTTAATCAATATTTACCCCTACATTTTAGTGCCACTCTATTGCACAAAAGCACAAGCCCTACTCAAATGGTTGATGCATCAACTTCACATTTTTAAGAGATGATATTGGTTTCATTTGTCCTGTAACCTGTGAAAAGTGAGTCACCCGGCTTAGTTAGGACAAAATTCCACATTTTATTCTGTGCTTACAGTTTCTTGATCAATGACAAATGAACTTGTTTGTTTGAACAAATCCGGATTGTATATGTTACCATCTTGACATAATAAGTGTATAACCGAAAAAACCTATTCAGTAAGGTCAAGAGATGAAATGAATTATGAAACAAGAAAATGGACTGAAACGTACCATCGGTAAATTTTCTATGTTCCATTAATTATATAATGGAATGCAGATTTTAAGGTTTCCTCGTTACATGTGTAAAGACATTTTTGCTATTATGGGATTTAGAATATAACGTTTCAATCACCCAGGAGACATTAAACCAAATGAATTCAAGTTAAACACTTCAAATGGTATGTTCTTAACAAAAACTTCGAAAACCATATGGGCAAGAGCAACAACAATGTAAAACATTGTACATGACTTACGCACAAAGCTTGCATTCCCTGATGTTAGTGAGTGCATGGATTGATCTAACATGTTCTCAATCCTAGAATTTTGAAAGAGCAACCAAAGTAATATTCCGCAGTATCTACAATGAAGAATTATTGATGCAATAGTTCAGGTAGAAAACTAGGAATTTCATACATTGGAATTGAGAATGGGCCTCACTTCACCTTAAAAGAAAATTTCTGCATCGAAAAGTATTCATGTAGTTAGTTGTTAAATGGAATGAAACTGCAGGGGATTTGTGTTCACATCCAGAGTCACCAAGAAAATGAGCTCCACTAACAGCAAAAGTTGACATAATCGTAAAATTAATACAAAGATATTGCAGGTCTAATTAGCATTTGGACACTGAAAATAAATTTCCTCTTTGGGACCCAAATTGTTATAAAAGTGGTCACTTTTTCCTCCGTTCAATTGCTACTGCTACATTGGACTCAATTAGAAAGATTGTTGACAACTCATGAATTTCTATGCTTGAAAACAGAACATTCTCAATTCATATGTTATTTTAAATATTTCATGTAGTCAGTTGTCCATCGCTTGATTATAAATTTTATAATATGCTAATTAACTCCAAGAATGTTAGGCTACTTCAAAGATGAAAGTTCAAATGCATATCTAAGAAAAGAACCTTTATCATGGAAGTCTTAGGAGTCCTCTGATACGGAAAGTCACATTTTTTGCCCTGCAGCAACAGCTAGTCAGTCCAATATGAGTTACTAATTATTTTTAGATGAAAAGGTCTAATAAGTATCATGAATTCATTTAACATTTTCTTTGTTTGAAAAAATATCATAATTTTCTCCATTCTATAGTTATTGGTTTTTTAGCATTCAATCAGAAAGTTTTTTAACAACTTGCGAATTTGTATGCTTCATAACAGAAGATGTTGGATTCACATAATATTTCAGAGATTTCATATAATTAAATTGTCCTTGGATGGAATTATAACTATATGGTATGCTAAGTACTAATCACCCAAAAAAAAAGGAAAAAGAGAGAAGAAAAAAAAAAAAAAAAACTTTTATGGTATTCTAAGTTCCCCCAAGAATGTGAGGCTGCTTAAAGGAATTAAATGCTTACTAAGAAAAACTACTGAAGAAACAAACCATTATCTCTTAGGAAAAACATTCTATTTTTTCCTGCTCCAACAGCTAAGTCTATGTAAATCATGAAAATGATAATCACTTAATTTTTTTAGTAAGTTGTACTACTCAATCACATATTGTTAGTGCATGAACTGATGGCATTCTCACCAACTTAAGAATATCCATTTCTAGAATTATGAAGAAGAAAAGGCTACAAGCACTGGAACATCCAATCCTGTTGTAATTGACAAATTTTGACCCACTAAAATATTTCCCTTGATAGTTCTTTTGTTATGTAATTTCTAAAGGATGGTTTTTGTCTTTTTGAGTACTGATATGTACAAAATAGTGACAATTTGACAAGCATATAAATAGCTTGCGTAAAAATCATCAGTAATATTTTACATGAACATAAAGCTGATGCTTCACAAGGAGTCATTGAAAAGTCAAACGATCAGTCTTCGGAAATTAAGCAACACTGAAACTAGGCAGCTCTCTAATTGCTAACACCAAGCCACAATCTTCATCCATTCCATCCTATCAAATGTAAGTTTGCAAAATAAATTTGAAAAGAAAAGAGAGGAAACACCAAAACAATAATATTTCTACCAACTGGCAAAAACAATTTCAAAACACATGAAGTAAGAAGAAATGAGATACAGCTTTTTGCTAGTCTCTAAATATTTTTATTACTAGTGCAGTAAGAAGAAACACACTCTCAAACACGTCCACCTAGTATTCAATGCTCCTGTGGCTAACTGGCTCCTGCTTCCCAGCATATAGAATCAAATTTCTGATAAAATCATCCTACCTGAAATAAAAGGAAGAATGAATGTGAATGTCTTCCAAGGGCTGGAAAACAAAAACATGCCAACATGCCATGATTCAAGAGAAGACCATGTCACAAAGTTGAGGGTAGCTAGTAAAGTATCACAACATTGTTCTTACAAAATTTTTAGTATTCTTTGATGTGGTGGCATATGAATGGGAACTGAAGATATTTTTGGATTCACATTATACCAAAACACACACAACACACACTAGTTATTAATTAGGTCAAGCATCCATGGCATATTCAAATGATGATGATAGTAGCTATACTCTTTATAAAGACTATTATCTAACAATTATATATCATTAATTATCAACAAGATCTGGAATTCTGGAAGCCACAACAGATGGTCATTGGCAGGGCGAAAGACTGAATTCATTCAAGCAGTGCCCTAAACTGTGCTCTTCTGGAAAAAAAAAAGTGTCATAATATGACCAAACTCTAAAGGATGAATAAAATGAAAGTCATTGGGAAATTTTTATATGCTATTTTCATTTCAATAATGCAAAGAAACACAAATTTTGCATTAAAAATAGATATATACCCACTATAAAGACAATGCAAAAATAGTTTAGAGACTTTTAATCATTATGGAGACATTGGAGTGCCAAACGCAGGTAGGGAATTGGTTCAATAGGTGCAGTTAAATGGTAAAAGGTGAGTACACAGAACACAGTACTGAACCCAAGACACGTCCCTCCACCTAGCACTTATAAGGGGAAGAGGTGCCTGTTGAGTTAGAGCTCATTGGCCAAATCTTCCTCATCATTAATTCAAGTATCAAGACATAATCTTAGTGGATTTACCCAAAAATACCAAAAGCAACCTGTGAAATATTCATGATCTACCTTACAGGACCTTGAAACATGGAATTGCAATACTGGAATGCAGTTCAGTTCATCATGAAATGACAAAAATCAACAATAGAGAATTGGTGACATTCCCAGTCGGAAAAAGATTGAATACATCATTTTGTAATTTGATTTCCCTTTGTTGCTAGTGCATCCAAACTAACTTCAGAAGTTTCCTCCGCGTCTTATTGCTACACTTTCTTTCTTTGGTAACCCACATTAATTCTAAGTCAGGGAGTTGCAAGACCACTAATAGCCAAGGAAAATTCCAGTGGGCCAGTAATACAAAAGTCAAAGAAACTGTCGGCATCATCAATTCCAATGCGTGACCTAAAAGTTGGTAGCATCCCGGATTGTAAAAGTAGTAATGACAAATTGCATATTATGTCAAGAGCGTTGTTAATTACACAACGGTGTATATGGCGTGTGCATGCCACGTCAACTGAAATCGTGGATTTAAAACATGATTTCACAATTTAAGTGAGAAATTGTGTTTTGAACTCATGATTTCCAAAGTGTGGTGTGTATGGAGTGTGCACTCCACGGTGTGCAACAACAATTTCCCTTATGTCAAAGCGTTCATCCTAAAAAAAGCCAAAAGTAGACATAATATTTTAATCAATATCTTATCTTACCTTTTTTTTTTCCACTCTACTACACAAAAACACAAGCCCTGCACTGACTGTTGAGTGTTGATGCAGCAACTTCATAGCTTTAAGAGAAAATATTGGTGGCTTTAGTCATGTAACCTGTAAAAGTTGAGTTACCTGGTTTAGTCAGGACAAACTCTACATTATAATTGTTACAATAATGGTTAACATAGGAAAAATTTCCTATCAGTTTAAGTTTTTGGGACAACTAGTAGTTTATCATGGCATCAAAATATGTGTTCTTAAGTTTGAATCCTATCTCCACTCTACCTCCCATTTCAAAGGGATGCATTCTGAGTCCTGCTTATGTACATAGGAAAGAGCAAACATTTCCAATATTTTGACATGAACGTAAACTAATGCTTCACAAGGAATGAGATATTAAGCTATATCTACAACCATGTAGTAATCGAATTGCTACCACCAAACCATCATCTTCATCCATTCCAGCATATAAAATTAAATTCAATTAATAAATTAAAAATTAAAAAAAGGAAAAGAGAGGAAAATAAGTGTTTTTACCATCTTACAATTAAATTTCCAACAAGAGAACCTTTTAGCCTAATCTATATGGTAAGATATAATAAAGATGAGAATGAGAGACTTACCAATTTACTTTTTGCTAGTTGCTGCATATTCGTTTTTACCAGTATGGTTGAAAGACATAAACTATTGAAATCTTGTCTGTTTAACTATTCAAAGCTCTGGCTTACAGACTCCTATAACTGAGATAATCACCATACCTAAAATGAAAATGAGGAATGAAAAGAGAGAGACAGTAGTATCTAAAAATCATAGGGAACTTAGAAAGGAGATGCATTAAAATAAAGAAACAGGGGAGTTAACACCAAGCTGTGGTCTTTCTCCATGCCATACTACGAAACATAAGTTCAAGTACATAAATAAATAACCATATACGAAACTTAAATGATTTACCACTTAATTTTTCAGTGGTGGCTTGATAATTGCAATACCAACTTGCTTTGGATAAACAACCAACTCTTTGCAGTTTTTATATTCCAAGCCTGCCTATATTCTGCACACACCTATACTCTGCACACAGAATCAAATGATCAAAAAAATCACTATGCTCTCAATTGAAGGGGAACAAGAGGATTGAATTTTGACAGAGATATATGGACCTATAGAAACTTTGGAGCAAATCATATCTTTGGGTCTTTTTTTTTTTTTTTTTTTTTTTGCTGATAAGTTCGGGAGAAGATCATATTTCTGAAATGCAATTAATATTAATCCAGTATAACATAGCCAACCCCAAAAATTTTAGGACTAAGGCTGTGTTGATGGGTCGGACTAGATCATCCTACTGAATAATGATTATTCACCATAAATCTATTCCAACATCTCCAAGTGCCAAATTTCAATTTTTTTATTTAAAATCAACTCTGCAAACCCAAAAGTGCAGTCTTATCATTTATACCAAGGTACAGAGGCTTAGAACAAAGAAACAAGTGAAGGATTTACGCGTCTCCCACACCCCCACCACACCCCCCCAACCCACCCACCCCTCTTTTTTCCCCTTGGGGGAAAAAGGAACACAAAACAAGATAATTAGCCGAGCTGTTCACTCGCTGCACTTGCCCGAAAGGTTCTCTACAGGCTCAGATATTTATCCCTAGTTTTGTTTCATGCTTCCAATTTGTTTTCCATCTAAGATCAAATAAACTGGGAGATCATCAAAAAACACAAAGAGAACAAAGAAGAAGAGTTAAGAACGTAGCATTTGAATCACTACAAAAGATTAGGATTCATAATTAATCTACATTTATCTAGAAACATAGAAGATGAACCAAGTTCAGGCCCTATCAACTATAGGACATGAAATTTTTTAGGTGGACCGTCCCCTCTTCCCCATTAGTGACTTTGTGATATTTATTAAGCTTTTTTTTTTTATTTTTTATTTTTTTTATTTGGAAGAATATTGATTAACTCAATATCGCCATAGTGTTAAATGCCAAAAATCAGAGATCCCACTGGAACACTACTCCAAATTACTCAATAACCTTTGATTACAGGTGACTCTAACCAAGTACCTGAGCTAGATAAGTTTCCGAAATCCTCAAAGTATCCAAGGAATAGATCCTTCGCCATATTTTCCACAAAAATCTTCAAATTTTTTAGATGATCCATACTCACTCGATGATTAATCCCATTAAATCTGTTCATAAACAAAAGGCATATTCATTTTAAGGCCATTCATGTAAACAGATTACAAAGCAGCAGGATTATGCAATGACAAAAAGGATAACAATATTTCAATAACAACGAAAAATAAAAAACATTAAATTCTGTTTCAGTGCATTACAATTGGCATCCTAGAATTGCAATGCGAATCTCGTAGAGCTTTAATTTTGAGGCAAAATTTATTCACAACAGAACACAGTATCACACTTTAACCTTTCTTAACAAAACTCTTAGTATGGCCATTATATAACAATGGAATCCTTGGCTCCTCATTGCATGATTCAAAATAACAACTGCGTTTTTGCAAAAGGCTTAAATTAAAAATCAATAAACTAAGAAAATGAGTTGCATTCCAAAAAAGAAAAATGAAGGGAAAAAAAAAAAAAAAAAAAGAGTGAACAACTGGAAAGAGCACTTGTTCATGGATGATATTGGGTTGGCCAAATCTTTCTTGTTGAAAAAATAACCAGAAAAAAAACTTGTAAACAATATCCAACAGTTTGGTTTCTCTCAAATCAATCTTGGATTTTTCATTGTTAGAAAGCATGAAAAATCGAAAAGTTTCACTAAAGTGAACCCAATACAATTATATACCATGGTTGAGTATATTTATTGTTCTTATATTTTGGAAACCAACAAAAATAAAAATAAAAAAAATAAAAAAAATAAAAAAAAAAATAAAGAAGAAGATAATTAAAAATTTCTTTATTTTTTGGAAATCAACAAAATTTAAAGAATAAAATTCCCAAAAATTTACTATGTTTTCTCAGCAACCATACTTAAATTATACTCCTATAAGATAAGACATACCAGAGGTTATGTGGCGAGCGGTATGGTCGAGGCTGAGAGTGCTAGTAGCTCAAGAGTAACTGACTGAAAAATGGACTGGTGCACATTCTTTCAGCATATAAACTCACTAATTTCCAATTTCAATAACAGGGACGTGAGCGATTTTGAACCAGTCTTCCCCATTTCCCTTTTCACATCTTTTCTCAAGGGCAGGACATCCATAAATTGTTAGCTTTTGTAAAGACTTGAGAGATACCATCTCATCAGGGAGTGATTTGAGATTTGGACAATCGTAAATCCAAAGATCTTCAAGGGACGTGAGATTACTAATCCCATTGGGAATTGATGTTAGGTTGGGGCTGCCTTCAATTTGAAGGTGTACAACTGAGGTGAACTCTGGGAAAAACGTCAAATTCGGAACTCTTTCGTAATGCAAAGAACTGAGGCATTTAAGATGCTGCCATTCGGTGCCATCATCACCCATGTCACTAATCGAATCAAACAGCTCACAATCAACAATCGACAAGCGCTCCAGTGAGGTGAGATGGGGCACGGCTAGAGAAAGAGATTTCAGCTTAGGGCCTCCTCTTATGGATAGTTGCTTGAGAGAACTCAGGTTTGACAACCAATCATCTGGTAGAGCCTCTGTATCCTCTATAGAAACTAAAGTCATAGACTTTAATTTGGAAAAAGGAGAGGACAAGAAAGAGGAGGAAGAAGGAAGCGAAGAAGTCATCGCTATTGTCGGTTGTAAAAATTTCAAACTGACTCTACGCAACTCTAGACTTTCTTCAAGATACGGAAATGGAGGCAGGGAAGTTAGATTAGGGCAATACTGAATATCTAAAACAGAAAGATGATGGAATGAAGGCAGTGACTGGTGATGCGGATGTTGTTGGTGATCTGTTGTTGATGTGCTCCTCCACCATCCCTTCAGATTAGGGCAGCGGACAATATGAATTGACTTTAGCGATGAGAAGAAGGATAAAGTAGGAACCTCCTCATTTATATCACCATCTGATATGTACTCCAAAACTTCCATGCAACTAACCGATAGAGATTCTAGAGAGTGGAGTTGAGACAGTCGCGGAAGCTGTTGACATCTCTTACAATCATATATACATAACCAAACCAGATTTGTGAGCAAAGGAAGCCAACTTGAAATTCTCACACCCCCATACCCTTCCACAGTCAACGATTTAAGATTTTGGTGTGGTTCGAGGCCTTCTAATAACTTCTCATCACCATCGATGTCGTTGTCGTCATCAGAATGAATAAGTCGACTATCTGTATGCCATCTTAATGTCAACCTTTCAAGATATTGTTTTGCCCTAAAATTGGCAGCACTGGGTTCTGAATAAACATCTTCCAAACATCTCAAATTTGAGATTCTTAGTTCTCCTCTCAAGGAGTTTAGCGAATTCAATTCGGCTAGCCCACTACTAATAGGCCCAGAGGTAGAAGCTTGGTTGTGTTTTACAACAAATGTTGATAACGTTTGAAGGCATGTCATTTGCCCTAATCCAACAGGCATATGACTCAAACGGTCACAAAAGAAATTCTCAAGATGCCTGAGGCCAACCAAAAATCTAATGTCTCCAGGTAATTCTTTAAGATTCACACAATAATTGACTTTTAGTGTTTGCAATTTCCAAAGTCTAGAAATAGCATTAGGGAGAGTTTCAATACCTCGATTCTCAGAAAAATCAAGGAAAGTTAGATGTATTAACTTTTCAATAGAATCTGGTACTCTCTCAATATGCACTCCCGGTAAACCCAATGCACGCAATCTTCTGCAACTCAAAATAAGTTCATTCATCATTGATTTGTCTATTTCCCCCGCCCTATGACCGTAACTAGGTACAAATGTTAGAAGACATGTACGTAACTTCTCTGCTCTAACTAGGAAACTTGAAGTCTCAATAAAAGACGAGTCAATATAAGATGGAATTGACACATGACGAGTTTTTTCATCAAAATTGTTTCCATCCAAAGTAATTATTGTGCACTCTGCCCCTGCAACTAATCGTGCAAGATCATGAATTAAATCATGCATCTTGTATTTTAATCCTCCCATTGCTTCTTCAAAGAAGGACCTCCAAAGCAAATCCTTGAAATACTCATCTGCAACATCTTCTAATTCTTGGTTTTTGTTTGATGGTCGGATGAAACCTTGTGCTATCCATAGTTGTATGAGTGTCACCTTATCGATCTCATAGTCTTTAGGAAACAAGGAACAAAAGGCAAAACAACTTTTTAAATGTGATGGAAGATGATCATAACTCAACTTCAGAATTGGAAAAATGTCATTTTTTTGATGAGTTGCAATTTCTAGTATATTATTATTGACATATGACCATTTCTGCTCTGTTTTTTCCAAGCACAATACATTTCCTATAGACTTTATGGCAAGGGGTACCCCTTGACATTTGTGCACAATTTCCCTTCCAATTTCTTCTAGTCTAGGATTATTGGTCCCTTGCCCTTGCCCTTTTCTAAATGCTATTTGCTTGAATAAAAACCAAGACTGTTCTGCATTAAGACCTTTAAGAGTGTATATTGAATCTGGGCATGTAATCTCTGCTACCAATCTCGCACGTGTAGTTATCACAATTTTACTTCCCTTAGCACCACCCACTAAAAGGTCTTTCAACCTTTCCCATTTGTGATGATCCTCATTCCACACATCATCCAAGACAAGTAAGTACTTCTTTTGATTAATTATTTTTCGAAGTTGATCTTGTAATTTATCCATGCTATGGTCTACAGGTTCCATACCAGTAGCCGATATTATTTTTTGAATAATCATTTTCACATCAAAGACATCAGATATACATATCCACATTTTTAGCTCAAAATGTTCTTTGATGTTCTTGTCATTGTATACAAATTGAGCAAGGGTGGTTTTCCCTAACCCACCAATCCCCACTATAGGAACAGTTGAAACATTCTCTTCATTATTAGGCTCCAACAACCGTTTTATGATAGCCTTCTTATCATCTTCTCTTCCAATAACCTTTTCATCAAGCACAAATGAGTGAGTCTCTTCCCTATCCATAATCACAGGAGCCTCTACAGTCAAGTGAAACAATTTCCTATCTTCCGCTATTGCATTTAGTTTCTGCTTCATCGCATTTATTTTACCACTCATCTCTCGACGTAAAGCAAGTCGGCTTGGAGTTGAAAAGAAATTGCGTACCTTTTTAGGAATAATCCCACTCGTCCCTCCTTGTCGTAAAGCTTCAGCAAAGAACTCACCCAACAAGTCATCTGCTTCATAAACTACCTCCTTGAGCTTTTCGAGCCAGTCCTTAACTTGATCGCTATGACTCTGCTGCTTTGCTGCATCCCGAAGTACAGCTTGAATAGTGGAAACAGTGTTCTTGATGTTTTCAACATCAGCTTCGACATCCCAAAGTGATGCGACCTCTTTGAAAGCCCAAGAGCCCAATTCTTCAATGATTTTTTGTGCAACGCCATAGAGCAGTCCTTCGGCCATTTCTTTGTAGCGTGGAAAAGGAACTTCGAAGAGCAATACGAAAGCTAGAGGATGGGCTTGAAGTGCTCCAATGTTGGTGAAGGTAATAGTGCTGCGAAGAAAAATCAAGTTTTAAAGTGGAAGTGTTAACATTATCAGTTTTCCTTTATAATTTCTTAGAAGAATCGTTATCATGCATAGGAAAATAACAAGAAGCAACATGTCAGTGATTGGCCCTTGCATTATTGAAGCTAAAGTCTAGGTCGTCGTTACAATGAATCCAATGAAAACCGTGTGGTCGAACAAATCACCAGTATACAATGAATCCATTGAAAACCGGTGGGACCATGTCAAATTAAAGGTGGGTCCTCCACCAGAGCAAATTACCAATATGACCATGTCTTAAAGGTTGGTCCTACTACTCCACCGGAACCAAGAAAAAAAGAAAAAAAAAGGAAAATGACGTGGGAGTGACCCAACGCTATTTTTCGTTTTTGAATTTCTTTCCTGGAAAATAGAGGGGTGTTTATGGATCAGTCTAAGTTGATTTCGTGCCCAATTTAAACTATCACTTTGGCTCCGTTTGGGAGGAGGGAATGGAATAGAATGGAATGGAATAAAATGAATATTTTTAGAATATTCTTCCCTCCTTTTGTTTGGGAGTTTTAACGGAGGGAATGGAATGTCAATTCCCTTGTTTGGGAGTTTAAGTAGGAGGGAATGGAATGGTTAGGAGGGAATGCTCATTCCTCCCTTTTCCCTCAAAACCTCAAATTTTTGTTCCCCTAAAAATTGGGAGGAATGGGAGGGAATGAATTTAGGTTTAATGAAATTTTTGTTAAAATCCCTAAAATACCCCTTTAAT
>JAOXJQ010000107.1:4167029-4183894 GCA_025762765.1 Quercus bicolor | reverse complement strand
TTTTTTTTCTTTTTTTTTTTTGTGGCAGACTTCTCAGTCCCCTAAGTTACCATTATTACTTTTCCTTATTTTCTTTGTATAATCATGCAAAGAAAAAGAAATCTTAAATCATCAAAAATTTACTTATAGAGTTTTTGTATTTTATAATTCTTTCTCCAAAAACAAAAGCAAGATCACAAGGCTTTTGTGTTTTATAGCCATATTCAAATAACCAAACCAAACCAAAAGAGAAAGCATGAAAGTTATAGCCATTAAGTTCAGAAGAAGGAAGCTATATGTTTTATTCCTCCAACTTGCATCAAAAGCATACTAAACACTATGTGAATGTCGGGCCTTAGGGGCCCTCTGCACAGAAAGAAAATCATGTAAACCTTAAGAGTTCTACTGAATAATTAAAACTTAAGCCATGGCACTTGTTCTGGCATCAAAATTCATGTGCGCATATCAAAGTAATTAACAGTGGTAACCTACTCCTAAGTGCTGACTACTGAGCCTCTATCCCTTGAGTTCTACCTCTGGGTTCAAATCCCCTAGGGTGCTTGTCCCCTCACTGTAGCAAAAAAAGAACTAGATATCAAACTTGGTTTTTAACCACTCATCTATCCTTTTTTAAATTTTTTTTAAAGTTTTTTAAAATTTTATTTTTATTAAAAATGAGAGGACATTTTCCTCCTTAACTAGAGCTGGAATACTGTGGGTCAGGTCTGCCACACTCATACAGAAGACTGTCAAAAGGTTGAAGTGGTCTCTAGATGAGATCAGAGGAATTTTGTGATCCTCATTATACAAACAAGCTACATACTGATTTCATTTATATTTATAAGCCTTGGTGAATGTATACACATAGAAATAATTGTAACTTACCAAAATACATGTAATATAAATAGCTTGAGCGGAGATACCATTTATTTATTTATAGATCATACTCACCCAAGAAAAAAAAAATCATATTCCATCATTGTATTCATATTCATATTCTAATATAGTATTCAAGGCCAAGTTGAAGGGTCCAGTTTCGCTCCTATACTTAGATCTGCAGCATATATCATTTTGTAATCTTCAGTACCCTCTTAGTGCATGTGGGACTCGGTCAGCTTTAGTTTGACCAACTTGGCAAATATTGGCTTGCAATCATTCAAGCCATAACTGATGCCACGCAACGGTTATTTTCTGTTAGTAGTATTACTTGCCGTTAAGAGTGGTTAGGGTTTCCTTTTCCAAAAAAGACAGCTTTTAGCTTATGTGTATTTCTGTTTATTTCAGTAAAAAGTTTTTCCCGGAAAACAATTTTAGCTACTCTTCTTCCTACACCCAGAGAATCATGCACAACCATGGACCTATTGAACTGCATGTTAGTCTCTTACCCCAAAACTCTAATAAACTTGCCCTTATTTGATATTGGGCTTGCTAATATGGGCTTAGGCCCAATCCATTTGACGAGCCTTCTCCCATCTCATCCAACCTGACCTTTACTTTTAGCTCATTTTGTGAAATTCAAATAGAAACTTTGGCTATGCTGATAAATGGTAAAATGTAATAATAAGTAGACAGAACTACAAAATTAAATCTTTGAATTTGCAAATATCTAATATAAGAATATCTTCGAAAAAAATTACAAAATTTTGCATCAATGTATAGAGAGTTCCCTAATTTTCCTAATCATTATTCAAGTACTAAGAAGTACCTATAGATGGAATTCACCAAAATACTTCATCAGCTACCTCTAGAAATATACAAAAACAGGATTGCAAGTTCAGTTCATAAAGAAAATAACTAAAATCAGAGGTAGGAAACTGTTGTGGTTGACACTTTCTATAGGAAAAAGATTGGCACCATATAAATCATTTTGTCATCTTAAATACCCTTTTCTTCTAGTGAATGGATTTCAAACAAACTTGTGAAGTTCCATCCGTGTCTTATTATTATACTTCTTATTGAGATAGTGGAAGCATTGATCCTTATTGTTATGAGTGATAGAAAAAAAAATAGTGGGTTTATGTGAAATAAAAATAGAAAAATAAGAGAAACTAACTATCACACAAGAAACATAAAGATTTACGTGGTTTGACCTAATTTTGAAGAGGTCATAGTTAGTTTAATTGGAGGTTAAATTCTTGGAGTTGTAAGCCTTGGGTGTGCCAATCCTAGATTTGTTGGTGGAGTTTCTAGGGAGGTCTGTTATATCATTTGGAGTTTCAAAATAAATTCTTGTATTTTGGAGACACATGATTTCTAATTGTATCGTTGTAATTATGTTATAGAGTTCTGACTTACATTGTACATATTGTGAGATTAGTATGTTTATTTATATATATCATGAGGAAAGAAAAAAAAAATCCCCTACAATTTCTTTTGATGGTTCTTTTTCTCATGCTTTGAACGCTTTTGGGTTTGGGGAGTGACATTTGTAGTTTCATAATTTGTTCCTATTTAGGCCTCTTTTTTTTTTTTTGAACTTTAGTTGCAGGGCTGCTTTACCCCCCAACTAATGTTCAGGGTATTTTCCAGCAAACACTAATTCATTCAACTTCTCATCCTAATTTTCCTATGAACAGTGAAACTCAAATAGAAAACTAAAGCTAGGATTCACGTGGTAAAGGCTCCAGAGGGTACACTCTAGGTAACACATAAGTTGTAGTAAGTGGGATCCTTTAAGATATTACACTGTCATTAATGTTAATCTGAAAGCTACGTTCTCGACCAATTTTTACAAATACAAACATTGTAAGATATTTGAAAACAAAGGAATCCTTACTTATCTCTAGTTTCTAGTGTCTACTAATTAAACTATAGTTTTCTTTACTTAACTAGTAAATTTAGGTTAGGTAAATTAGTTAAGTAAAATTATTAAACATATTAATTAATAATAATTAATTAATGATTTAATTAATAATAATAGTGATTAGACTTGTTTTTAACACAAAATTAATAAAGTGATTAATAATAATTTATTTAATCAGATTTTAGGATTTATTTGAAGTATTTTCAAGATATTTTAAAGAAAATTGAGGGCTAATTGCACTTATTTTCGATAATTGGGCTTACACCCATTTACTTTTATTTTAACCAACAAGATATCTACATGGCACCTCTTATCCTTCTACTGGTACTAATATTTTTATGGGGAATGGCACCTCTTATGCTTATACTAGTGCTAATACTTTTACAGGTGTTGTTGTGATAAATTTGCAAGTTTAGAGGGTGAGTTAGGTAACACCTCAAAGTTAATTAAGTCCATTTGAATATGTGATGACACAATTCTTGCTTTGGTGCACATGGACTGCAGCAACAAATAAAAGGAGGAGATTGATCTTAGTGATAATATCTTAACTGAAAAATTTTCTGAGTTGTGTGATACTGTGATGCTGGTTTTAAATTCTTTGATACTTCTTCACATAGTATTGAGTCAAGTAATGAGTTAAGCAGTGAGTCAAATTACATGACCAATGGCAGCTTTGATATAATCATGCAAAGCAAAAGAAAACTTAAATCATCAAGAATCTACTTATAGAGTTTTTGTATTTTATAATTCTTTCTCCCAAGACAAAAGCAAGATTACAATTCACCAAATGCCCCTGGATCTATTGAACCACATATTAGTCTCTTAGGCCCCTTGTTTGACTATTGGGCTCCTATATTTGTGGGCTTGCTAGCATGGGCTTAGGCCCAACCCATTTTACAATACTTTTCCCAGCTCAAACAACCACACCTTTATTTTTAGCTAATTTTCTGAAATTCAAAAACAAACTTTGGCTATGCTGCTTAATGGTGAAATGTAATTAGTAGATAGTACATGACTACAAAATCAAATATTTGAATCTGCAAACATCTAATATAGTATCTCTCTAAAAAAAAATCCAACTGCATTGAAAGTTGAATTACAAAATTTGGCATCTATACTCACCTAATTTTCCTTATCTACAGTATTAGTAGCTGCAAAGAACATGCAATTGCAAAAGCCAACAAATATAAGAAAACAAAATTTCATGTTCAACTCATTATGAAAATGACTAAAATCAGAGGTGGGTGATACCTCCAAAAAGAAAAAGATTGGCACCATAAACCATTGTCATCTTAAATACCCTTTATCTCTAGTGCATAGATTCCAAACTAAATTTCGAAGTTCCATTCCTGTCTTAGTATTATACTTTATGTTGAGATAGAAGAAGCCTTGATGTTTTTTTGTTTTTTTTTTCGGTTATGAGTGAAGGAAAAAAAAAAAAAAAAAGTGGGTTTGTTTGAAATAAAGTAGAAAAATAGGAGAAACAATCACCTAGAGAACACAAAGATTTACGTGGTTCGGCCTTAGGCCTACATCCACGGGCAGCGCCGGAGAAAGTTTTCACTAAAAATATAAAGAGATTACAAAAGTGACACAAAAACACACTCACAAAACCCAAGCCCCAAGTACACCCAAACAACTCTCTCTCACCACAACCAGCAAACAAGAATTTTCAAATTCTTTAAACCCAGTCTGCAAAAGACCAAAGTTGTGCATTTCAAAGAACTAAGCTTGACTGGCTATATATACAAGTATTTATTTGTTGCCACTAATACCTTCTCATCCTATTAATAAGCAATCACCAAATTTGAGTCAAATTTGGTTTGGTGTTGAACGTATAAATGGAACTAATTCAACCCACGTAAAACTTTCTCTTTGGTAATCCACATTTCTTGTAAAGTAGGGAATTGCATGACCCCGATAACAAATGAAATTCCTCCGGGCTAGTAATAATGAAGTCACAGCAACTGGTTGCATCATCTGCTCCAATATGTGATGTCGGCATGCCTGGAATGCTGGACATAAAAGTAGTCATGAGATAGGGTGCATATTATATCACAACAGTCATTCTAAATGAAACCAAAAGTAGACAGTTATTATAATAGAAAAATAAATAAATAAATAAATTAGACAGTTATTTAATCAATATCTAGCCCAACATTTTAGTGCCACTCTATAGCACAAAAGCACAAACCCTACTCAAATGGTTGCTGCATCAACTTCACATTTTTAAGAGATGATATTGGTTTCATTTGTCCGGTAACCTGTGAAAAGTGAGTCACCTGGCTTAGTTAGGACAAAAATCCACATTATAGTCTATGCTTACAGTTTCTTGATCAATGACAAATGAAATTGTTTGTTTGAACAAATCCATATTGTATATGTTGCCATCTTGACGTAATAAGTGTATGACTAAAAACCTATTCAAGTAGCTCAAGAGATGAAATGAATTATGAAACAAGAAAATGGACTGAAACGTAACAATGGTAAATTTTCTATATTACATTTAATTATATAATGTATGCAGGTTTTAAGGCTCTCATTACATGTGTAAAGACATTTTTGCTTTTATGGGATTGGGAATATAATGTTTCAATCACTCAAGAGACATTAAATCAAATGAATTGAAGTTAACATAAACAATTCAAATGATATGTTCTTACAAAAATTTAGAAAACCATTTGAGCAAGAACAACAATGATGTAAAACAATGTACATGACTTCTACACAAAGCTTGCATTCCCGAACGTTTAGGAGTGCATGGATTGATTTAACATGTTTTCAATCCTAGAATTTTAAGAAAGCAACCAAAATAATATTCCGCAGTATCTATGATGAATAATTATTGATGCAAGAGTTCAGGTAGAAAACTAGGAATTTCATACATTAGAATTGAGAATGGGCCTCACTTCACCTTAAAAGCAAATTTCTTCATTGGAAAGCATTCATGATAGTTAGCTCTTAAATGGAATGAAACTGCAGGGGATTTGTATTCACATCCAAGGTCACCAAGAAAATGAACTCCACTACCAGCAAAAGTTGACATAATCGGATACAAAGATCTTTCAGGTCTAATTAGCATTTGGACATTGAAAATAAGTTTTCTCTTTGGGGCCCAAATTGTTAGAAAAATGATCATTTTTTCCTCCTTTCAATTGCTACTGTTACATTGGACTCAATTTGAAACATTGTTGACAACTCATGAATTACTATGCTTGAGAATAGAAGATTCTCAATACATATATCCATAGCTTGATTATAACTTTATAATATGATAATTTACTCCAAGAATGTTAAGCAACTTCAAAGATTAAAGTTCGAATGCCTATCTATGAAACATTAATATTTCTACAAACTGGCAAAAATATGTTCGATTCATATAATATTTCAGAAATTTCATATAATTAAATTCTCCTTGGCTGGAATTATAACTGTATGGTATGCTAAGTACTAACGCCAAAAAATGAAAAAAAAAAGACCTGTATGATATGCTAAGTTTCTCCAAGGATGTGAGACTACTTAAGAGAAGAAAGCATTGAATGATTACAAAGAAAAACAACTGAAGAAACAAACCATTATATCTTAGGAAAATCATTCTATTTTTTTCCTGCTCCAACTGCTAAGTCTCATGTAAATCATGAAATTGATAATCACTTAATTTTTTTAGAAAGTTGTTCTACCCACTCATACTGTTAGTGCATGAACTGATGGCGTTCTCACCAACTTAAGCAGAGGACTTATGAAGAAGAAAAGGCAACAAGCATTGGAACATCCAATCCTGTTGTAATCGACAAGTTCTGACCCCCTAAAATATTTCTCTTGATAGTTCTTTTCTTATGTAATTTCTAAAGGATGGTTTTTGAGTACTGATATGTACAAAATAGTGGCAATTTGAAAAGAAATAGCATCTGTACAAATCCTCAGTAATATCTTTACATGAACATAAAGCTGACCTTCACAAGGAGTCATTGAAAAGTCACGATCAATCTTCAGAATATAAGGTACACCGAAACTAGGCAGCTCTCCAATTTCTAACACCAAGCCACGATCTTCATCCATTCCATCCTATCGAACATAAGTTTGCGAAATAAATTAGAAAAGATAAGAGAGGAAACATTAATATTTCTACCAACTGGCAAAAACAATTTCAAAGCACATGAAGTTATCTATTCTACAATATAAGATTTATCAAGGATAGATAAGAGATACATAACAATCGGCTTTTTGGTAACCTCTAAATATTTTTATTACTAGTGTGGTAAGAAGAAACACGCACTCTCAAACACATCTGCCTGGTATTCAATGCTCCTGTGGTTAACTGGCTCCTGCTGCCCAGCATGTAGAATCAAATTTCTAATAAACTCATTCTACCTGAAACAAAAAAGGAAGAATGAATGTGAATATCTTCCAATGGCTGGAAAACAAAATCATGCCACGATCAACAGAAGACCATGTCACAAAGTTGGAGAGTAGCTAGTAAAGTATCACAACATTGTTCTTACAAAATTGTTAGTATTCTTACAAAGTTGGAGTTTTAAACCAGACCACCCCACTCCTGGCACTCCACTCCAACCGCCAATTTTTTTATACTTCACATAAAGGCAGATGTCAGACTGCAATGTTATTGACAGAGATAGAATAAAAAAATGATGACAAAGAGCATACCCAAAGAAGGAAAGTGGTTTCCTTGGAATGTAAACCATTTAATTGTTGTCGAATTGATCATAGACTAAACCTGATGGCATTATCAGGTGTGAATGATTCTGGCAGTTGCTTAGTCAGGTCACCTGCTGCCAGCGTAACAAGAAGAGACAGACAGTTCACAGAGAGAGAGAGAGAGAGAGAGAGAGAGATTACTAGGGGTAGTAAAAGCTCTGTCCATTGACAAAATGTCATACCTAAGTAATGCTAGATAAATTCTGAGCTAAAATGTTCATTATGATAGATTCCTAGACCTTGTTCCTTAAAGAGAAATGATGTAGCAAGTTGATTATCAGTAACAGATCCATATTCTCTGATATCCACCTGAGGCTGTACAAGAACTTGATGGTCATCTATAATACCCATATAGGAATCAGCCTAAACACACTGTAAACAGAATTTACATCATAATGTCCTTAATGACTTGAGAAAATGATTCAGATCTAGAATGTGATATATCTTAGCCTCAAACATCAAAATGCTTGTTGATGACACAAAGATAGATCTTTAGCATGCTGGAGGCAACATTCCTGCAAAGAGAGAAGCAGAAACACATATCAATTGTGTGTACGGTGTGCACTCCATGGTGTGCAACAACAATTTCCCTTATGTCAAAGCATTCATCCTACAAGAAACCAAAAATAGACATAATACTTTAATCAATATCCAATCTTACCTTCTTTCTCCCCTATACTGCACAAAAGCACAAGCCCTGCTCTGACTGTTGATGCAGCAGCTTCATAGATTTAAGAGAAAATATTGGTGGCTTTTGTGTAAAAGGTGAGTTACCTGGTTTAGTCAAGACAAACTCTACATTATAATTGTTACAATAATGTTTAGCTTAGGACACATTTCCTATCAATTTAAGCTTTTGGGACAACCGGTAGTTTATCATGGCATTAAAATAGGTGTTCTTAAGTTTGAATCCTATCTCCACTCTTACCTCCCATTTAAAATTGAAAAAAATTCCATGTAACTCTACCTTATTTCTTAAAATAGTTCTTGTGACTGCTTAATTTCAACATGATGCTTTCTGACCACTGCTTATGTACATAGGTAAAAAGTAAACCTTTGCAATATTTTGACATGAACATAAACTAATGCTTCACAAGGAATGAGATATTAAGCTATATCTGAAACCATGTAGTAATCAGATTGCTACCACTAAATCATCATTTTCATCCATTCCAGCCAATCAAAATTAAATTTAAAAAAAAAAAAAAAAAAAAAAAAAAAAAGAGAGGAAAAAAAAAATGTTTTTATCAAATGAACCTTTTAGCCTAAGCTATGTGGTAAGACATAATAAAGATGAGAATGAGAGACTTACCAATTTACTTTTGCTAGTTGCTCCATATTCATTTTTACCAGCAAGGTCGGAAGACACATAAACTATTGAAATCTTGTTTGTTAAACGATTCAAAGCTATGGCATACAGACTCCAATAACTGAGAAACTCACCATACCAAAAATGAAAATGACGAATGAAAAGAGAGAGAGAGAGTAGTATCTAACATTCACAGGGAACTAAGAAAGGAAATGCATGAATATAAAGAATTAGATGAGTTAAATCCTTCTAAGTCAACTGATACGAGATCTATGAAGTTTTAGTATATACTATTGCTGTTGTGAAGCATTGGCCAAAGTTAAAACTCTTTTTTCCTTCCCACCCCAAACAATAAGATAATGAGATATAAAAGTAAATATACGATTATAGTATATCATAAACAACAACATAATTAATGATTGTCTGATTCATGGTCACAGGGTGAAATGGCTTGTAGAGCAGAAAAAATCAAACTGAGAGTCGTGGACAAACCGTTTTACTTGCAACACAAATATAATCTGGTAAAATAATTAGATTTGCAATATACTAATACCCAAAAAAAAGTATATTTGGAAAATTTTAATATAAACAAACAATTGATACTTCAGAAAAAAGTCATAAAACATCCTAAATATCAGGTACCCACAAAATAAAGCTATCCTTGAAGAGGTAAAGCTCTTAGTGTTAACACCAAGCTGTGGTATTTAACCATGCATTACTACCAAACATAAGTTTAAGTACATAAATAAATAACCATATATGAAACTTAAACGATTTACCTCTTAATTTTTCGGTTGTGGCTAGATAATTGCAATACCAACTTGCCGTGGATAAACAACAAATCTTTTCTGTTATATTCCAAGCTTGCCAATATTCTGCACACACAGTCAAATGACCAAAAAAATCACTATGCTCTTAATTGAAGGGGAAAAAGAGGATTGAATTTTAACAGAGATATATGGATTGATAGAAACTTTGGAGCAGATCTTTTTTCTTACTTTTTTTTTTGATAAGTTTGGAGTAGATCATATTTCCGAAATACATAACATTTAATTTTATCCCAATAAAACATAGCCAACTGCAAAAAATTTGGGACTAAAACTTTGTTGTTGGGTTGGACTAGATCAAATAAACTGGGTGATCATCAAATAACACAAAGAGAACAAAGAAGAAGAGTTAAGAACAATGGCATTTGAGTCTGTACAAAAGATTAGGATTCACAATTATTCTACATTTATCTAGAAATATAGAAGATGAACCAAGTTCAGGCCCTGCCAACTATAGGACATGAACTTGTTTAGGTGGACCATCCCCTCTTCCCCGTTTATGACTTTGTGATATTTATTAAGTTTTTTTTTTTTTTTTCCTCTCTTATTTGGAAGAAAATTGATTAACTCAATATCACCATACTATTCAATGCCAAAAATCAGAGAACCCCCAGAACTGTACTCCAAATTACTCAATAACCATTGATTACTGATGACTCTAACCAAGTACCTGAGCTAGATCAGTTTTTGAAATCCTCAAAGAATCCAGGCAGTAGATCCTTCACCATATTTTCCACAAAAAACTTCAAATTCTTTAGATGATCCACACTCACTTGATGATTAATCCCATTAAATCTGTTTATAGAACAAAAGGCATATTCATTTTAAGGCCATTCATGTAAACAGATTACAAAAAGGGCAACAATATTTCAATAACAACGAAAAATTAAAAAAATAAAATTAAAAAAACATTATATTCTGTTTCAGTGCATCACTATTGGCATCCTAGAAATGCAATGCAAATCTCCTAGAGCTTTAATTTTGAAACAAAATTTCTTTTCTTATAAATGTGGTCTTCACAACAAAACGGAGTATCACACACTAACCTTCTTAACAGAACTCTTAGTATGGCCATTTATAACAATGGAATCCTTGACTCCTCATTGCATGAATAAAAATGACAAATCCATTTTTGCAAAAGGCTTATATTAAAACCCAATAAACTAAGAAATAGAGTTGCATTCCAAAAAAGAAAAATAAAGAAGAAAAGAAAAGGAAAGTGAAAAACTGGAAAGAGCACTCGTTCATGAATGATATTAGGGTTGACAAAATATTTCTTGTTGAAAAAATAACCAGAAGCAAAACTTATAAACAATATCCAACAGTTTGGTTGCTTTCAAATCAATCTTGGATTTTTCATTGTTAGAAAACATGAAAAACCGAAAAGTTTCACTAAAGTGAACCCAATACAATTATATACCATGGTTGAGTATATTTATTGTTCAAATATTTCGGAAATCCACCAAAAAAAAAGAACATAATTAAAAATTTCTTTATTTTTTGGAAATCAACAAAATATAAAGAGTAGAGTTCCCAAAAATTTACTATGTTTTCTCAGCTACCATACATAAATTATATAAGATAATTAAGAAAACTAAAAAAAAAAAAGTAAAAAGTGAAGTGTTACCAAGCTCAGCCATTGCAGAAGACATACCAGAGGTTATGTTGCGAGTGGCATGGTCGAGGCTGAGAGGGCTAGTGTTCTTGAGGTAGCCCAAGAGGAACCGACCGAAAAATGGACTGGTTCACATTTTTTCAGCATATAAAATCACTACTTCCAAATTTCAATAACAGGGACGTGAGCGATTTTGAACCAATCTTCCCCAATTCCCTTTTCACATCTTTTCGCTAAGTCAGGACAAGATGAAATTGTTAGCTTTCGTAAAGACTTGAGAGAAACCATCTCATCAGGAAGTGATATGAGATTATAACAACCGCTAATGCGAAGTTCTTCGAGGGACGTGAGATTACTAATCCCATGGGGAATTGATGTTAGGTTGGGGCACCATGAAATTTCAAGGTATACAACTGAGGTGAGCTTTGGGAAAATCGTAAAATTGGGACAATTAGAAATATCACGGTCAGGACAATGTGTAAATGTTAGCTTTTGTAAAGAGTTGAGAGAAACCATCTCATCAGGAAGTGATTTGAGATTTGGGCAATCGGAAATCGAAAGTTCTTCAAGGGACGTGAGATTACTAATCAAATCGGGAATTGATGTTAGGTTGGGGCAATTTGAAATTTCAAGGTATACAACTGAGGTGAGCTTTGGGAAACTCGTCAAATTGGGACAATAAGAAATCACAAGCTTTCGCAGAGCAGTAACATGTTGAAGCCCGGAAGGAATAGACTTCAAATTCGGAACCCCATAGTATCTAAGAAAGCTGAGACATTTAAGATGCTGCCATTCGATGCCATCATCACCCATGTCACTAATCGAATCAAACAGCTCACAATCCACAATCTCCAAGCTCTCGAGTGAGGTGAGATGGGGAATGGCTAGAGATAGATATTTCAGCTGAGGGCAGTAATCTAATTTTAGTTGCTTGAGAGAACTCAGGTTTGACATCCAATCATCTGGTAGAGCCTCTGTATCCGTTATACTCCATAAACTCATAGACTTCAATTTGAAGAAAGGAGAGGACAAGAAAGAGGAGGAAGAAGGAAGCGAAGAAGTCATTGCTATTGTCGGTTGTAAAGATTTCAAACTGACGCCAGTCAAAACTAGACTTTCTTCGAGATACGGAAATGGAGGCAGGGAAGTTAGATTAGGGCAATTCATAATATGTAACATAGAAAGATGATGGAATGAAGGCAGTGACTGGTGATGCGGATGTTGTTGGTGAACTGTTGTTGATGTGCTCCTCCACCATCCCTTCAAATTAGGGCAACCCCAAATAGAAATTGACTTTAGCGATGGGAAGAAGGATGAAGTAGGAACCTCCTCATTTATATCACCATCTGATATGTACTCCAAAACTTCCATTCCACAAAGCAATAGACGTTCCAGAGAGTGGAGTTGAGACAATCGTGGAAGTTGTTGACATCTCTTACAATTAAATATAGATAAATCAACCAGATTTGTGAGCAAAGAAAGCCAACTTGAAAATCTCACACCCCCATACCATTCCACAGACAAATATTTAAGATTTTGGTGTGGTTCGAGGCCGTCTAATAACTTGTCATCACCATCGCCTCCATCGTTACCATCGCTATCACCATCGTCACCATCGTTATCACCATCGTTACCATCGCTATCACCATCGTTACCATCGTTATCACCATCGCTATCACCATCGTCACCATCGTTATCACCAACGTTATCACCATCGTCACCATCGCTATCACCATCGCTATCACCATCGTCACCATCGAAACCATAGCGATGACCATCGTTATACCATGATAATGTCAACCGGTCAAGATATTGTTTTGCCCTTAAATTGGCACCAATGGGTTCTGAATACACATCTTCCAAACATCTCAAATTTGAGATTTGTAGTTCTCCTCTCAGGGAGTTTAGGGAATTCAATAAGTCTAGCCCATTACTAATGGGCCCAGAGGTAGAAGCTTGGTTGTCTCTCACAACATATAATGATAACGTTTGAAGCCATGTCATTTGCCCTAATCCATCAGGCATATGACTCAAACTCAGACATCTGCTATTCTCAAGATGTCTAAGACCGACCAAAAATCTAATGTCTCTAGGTAATTCTTTAAGATATAGACAACCATTGACTTTTAGTGTTTGCAATTTCCAAAGTCTAGAAATAGCATTAGGGAGAGTTTCAATACCACGATTCCAAGAAAAATCAAGGTAAGTAAGATGTATTAACTTTTCAATAGAATCTGGCACTCTCTCAATACGCACTCCACATAAACCCAATACACGCAATTTTCTGAAACTCAAAAAAAGTTTATTCAACTTTGATTCATCCAGTCTTCCCGCTTTATCAGGCTCATCAGTTATAAATGTTAGAAGGCATGTACGTAACTTCTCTGCTCTAACTAGCAACCTTGAAGTTTCAATAAAAGATGAGTCAATATAAAATGGAAGTGACACATGACGAGTTTTTTCATCAAAATTATTTTGATCCAAAGTAATTATTGCGCACTCTGCCCCTGCAACTAATTGTGCAAGATCATGAATTAAATCATGCATCTTGTATTTTAATTTTCCATATACAGTCACTTCTTCAAAGAAGGACCTCCAAACCAAATCCTTGAAGTACTCATCTGCAACATCTTCTAATTCTTGGTTTTTGTTTGATGGTCGGATAAAACCTTGCGCTATCCATAGTTGTTTGAGAATCATCTTATCCATCTCATAATCTTTAGGAAATATGGAACAAAAGGCAAAACAACTTTTTAAATGAAATGGAAGATGATCATAACTCAACTTTAGAATTGGAAAAATGTCATTTTTTTGTTGAGTTGCAATTTCTAGTATATTATTATTGACATATGACCATTTATGCTCTGTTTTTTCCAAGCGCAACACATTCCCTATAGACTTTATGGCAAGCGGTACCCCTTGACATTTGTGCACAATTTCCCTTCCAATTTCTTCTAGTCTAGGATTATTGGTCCCTTGCCCTTGCCCATTTCTAAATGCAATTTGCTTGAATAACAACCAAGACTGCCCTTCATTGAGACCTTTAAGAGTGTATATTAGAGCTGGGCATGCAATCTCTGCTACCAATCTCGCACGCGTAGTTATTACAATTTTACTTCCCTTCGCACCACCCACTAAAAGGACTTTCAAACGTTCCCATTTGTGAGGATCCTCATTCCACACATCATCCAAGACAAGTAAGTACTTCTTTTGATTAATTATGTTACGAAGTTGATCTTGTAACATATCCATGCTCTGGCCTACAGGTTCCTTACGTGCAGCCAATATTAATTTTTGAATAATCATTTTTACATCAAAGACATCAGATATACATATCCACATTTTTAGCTCAAAATGTTCTTGGATGTTCTTGTCATTGTATACAAATTGAGCAAGTGTGGTTTTTCCTAACCCACCAATGCCCACAATAGGAACAATTGAAACATTCTCTTCGTTATTAGGCTCCAACAACAGTTCTATGATGGCCTTTTTATCATCTTCTCTCCCAATAACTATTTCATCAGGCATAAATGAGTGAGTCTCATCTCTTTCCACACTCACGGGTGGGACATGGTATTCTTTCAAGTACAATTTCTTATCTTCCGCTATTGCATTTAGTTTCTGCTTCATCTCAGTTATTCTACGACTCATCTCCCAACGTAAAAAAATTGGGTTTGAAGATGAAAAGAAATTGCGTACCTTTTTTGCAATATTCTCATTCATCCTTCCTTGTTGTAAATCTTCAGGCTTGAACTCACCCAACAAGTCATCTGCTTCATAAACTGCCTCCTTGAGCTTTTCGAGCCAGTCCTTAACTTGACCGCTATGACTCTGATGCTTTGCTGCATCCCGAAGTACAGCTTGAATAGTGGAAACAGTGTCCTTGATTTTTCCGAGGTCAGCTTTGACATCCCAAAGCGATGCGATCCCTTGGAAAGCCTGAGAGCCCAAATCTTCAATGATATTTTGTGCAACGGCAAAGAGCATTTCTTCGGCCATTTCTTTGTAGCGTGCAAAAGGAACTTACAAGAGCGAGACGAAAGCTAGAGGACGGGCTTGAAGTGCTCCAATGTTGGTGAAGGTAATAGTGCTGTGAAGAAGAATCAAGTTTAAAAGTGGAAGTGTTAACATTATCAGTTTTCCTTTATATTTTCTTAGAAGAATCGTTATCACGCATAAGAAAATAACAAGAAGCAACGTATCAGTGATTGGCCCTTTGCAAAGAAAAAGCCGTGCTGTGCTAATCAAAGGGTTCCCTTTTGCATCATTGACGCTAGCGTTAAACTATTTGTTAGTAAGCCAGCCGAAAGGTCAGTCCTCCTCCAGAACAAATCACCAAATATACAATGATTGCAATGAAAACCAAGCAAAAAGTAAAATGACGTACGTGGGAGTGACCCACCGCTATTTTTTTTTTCCTAAACAGTGCTTTTAAAAAATAGCAATAATTAAAAAGTGGGAAAGTTGGTCTTCCACCGGAAGTAATGAAAAGGAAGAAAACGAAGGGCCCGTTTGAATTGATTGAAATTAAAACTGATATCACTGTAACCAAAAAAAAATTTTAAACATGTTAATAGAACCGGCTCCAATTACTTTTAAAATAGTCTTAATGAAAAAAATAAATTAAAGAGGCAAATTTTGCTAAATATACTCTTTTAAGTCTTTTTCCCTTGACTTGGTCGAGTATAACGGGAGATCACTTTCCCAAAACGCCTAGAAACTTAGTGTGGCGGAAAGTCTTGTACCTAGACGGAAAGTGAAGTGGACAGAATTGGCCCATATGTTTACAAGGTTTTGCTTGAACGGTCCGAATAAAGGGATAAAAAAACAAAACAATAATTCATGCAGGGAGACCAACAGTCCAAATTAACAAAATAATTTTTAAAATAATTTATATATTCTTTAGTCTTTTAATATTGTAGCCGGAGAAAGTTTTGTACCTAGATGAAAAATGTCAAGTTCATAATATCTTTATTACACTTTTACAACAAATAATAATTATAGATGATAAGTTGTTATTGAGTCTAATTTGAGTCCATAATTTAAATTACTTTTTTTTCATACTCGTAATAATCAATAAAAACATCACTTTTAATTTGTTGTAAAAAATTTATGAATATAGCATTTCCCTAATATAATATTTAAGTGAACAGAAAGTCCCAAGTGCTTATCACCATTTTTTTGGAATGAGAAAGATATACTTTATCCACCATTTTTTTTTATCTCTCTCAGTCTTCTAGTATAATTTGAATGTTTTTTTTGGATTATTAATATTATTATATGGTTTGAATATTACTAATGGTAATAGTAATCGGATGACTCATAATCACAGAATGTACAACAAATATTTGTAGAATAATATTACTCGATATATGTCAGGTCTTCGGACTAAATACAGCGTCTATAAAATTTGAATCTGATCTAATAGTGTTGCAGAACTTAACAATAAAATAAATAAATAGATAAGTTTGAAATTAGTTTGTATTCAATAAATATAGGGATAATTACAATAAACCCACCTGAAGTTAGGCCCGAAAATACTATGCCTACCCGTGGTTCAAAACTTATCACTTTACCCACCTGAGGTGCCTTCCGTTAGGGCTCTGTTACCCACCT
>JAOXJQ010000107.1:3884031-3906501 GCA_025762765.1 Quercus bicolor | reverse complement strand
GGATTGAGACTTGACCAAGGTTTCGTCGGTAAGCCCTTCAAAGACAAACTTGTAGGGGAAATCCTAGGTGCTTATACTCAAGCTTTTGACCTCATTGATATGGTAGAGAAAGATGATGTTGCCTTAGACGATGACGAGGTGGGGAGTCTTCGGGCAAGCTTCGTGACGGTTAAGCTATCCTAGTTCAAGAAATGAAGGATTTGGGCACCGTGGTCCAAAGCTTTCATAGTTAAGGTTTTTGGTCAACCTGTAAGTCTTAACTATATTCAAATGAAGTTAATGGCCTTTTGGAAGCCGGCAAGCAAGCTTGATTGTGTTAACCTCGAGAAGGATTTTTACTTAGTACGTTTCTCACTCAAGGAGGATCACGACGCTATATTAAGGAAAGGTCCATGGTCCTTAGAGGAACACTTCCTATCCATTAGGCCATGGGAGTCCAATTTTAAAGCTGAAACGACGAATGTATCGTCAGTAGTGGTCTGGATCAGATTTAATGGTCTCCTCATTGAGTACTATGATGCAGAAGTTCTCAAAGAGATTGGTGAGGCAGTTGGACAAGTCTTGAGGATCGACACCCACACGGTGTCAGAAGTGAGGGGATGTTATCCTGGATAGAAAGAAATTCTTGGAAAAAAATTCCCAGCCCTTGAACAAATGATAGGCTAGACAGGGTGGCCGAACTTGAGCATTGCACTGACTCTAAAGGCACCACTAGCCATGTCGAATATCTACTTTTTGTAGTCCTCCTTAACCTGCAAAAAACCAGCTAACAATTCTTGGAAGCTCGATGGAGAAATTATCATGGAGTCTAGGAAATAGAATTCCAAACACACTCCACCTCCTTACACAGCCATAGAGCATGTAAGGTGTCTTTGGGTTGATCATTGCAGTTTTCACAGATATCTGATGAGTTGATGTGGTGCTGATAGAGGTTGGTTATCGTTGGCAAAGCGTTGTGACACACATGCCCGGCAAAATGCTTGACCTTATTGGGCACCCTCGATTGCCATAAACCTTTCCAAAATTGATTTTGAGGCACAAGACTAGAACCACCTGCAATATTAGTAACATCACAAGCAACTAACATCTTATGTACGCTACTAGTCAAGAACATACCAGATGGCATCAAACCCCTAATAATGCGATTAGGGGTAAGTTTCTTACTTAGTGGAATACCCAGAATTAAGTTAGCTTCATGTGGCAAAAAAAATCGCTCTACCATGTCTGATTTCCATATGCCCAACTTAGGGTTGATGAGAGCACTCACCTTAGTTTCATAAGAATTAGTAGGGAAGGGGGAAATAATGGCCCTGCTAGTTTTAAACAGTATCCACTTATCCTCCTTTACTTGAACCAACTGCCCATTCCCAATTTTCCCCACCATTCCTATTTAGATAACATCTCTAGCACTTAAAATACTCTTCCATGCATTCGATCCAATGATGGATTCTTTAGCATCCAAAATTGAAAATCCAAGAAAAATATTTCTTTAAACACTTGATGGCACAGGGAATCCAGGTTATTAATCATACGCACACTTGTTTAGCTAGTAGGGAGTCATTGACTTTTTCAATCTCCTTGAAACCCATACCTTTTACCTCCATCGCTTCACACAGCTTCTTCCAAATGACCCAATGAACCTTCCTGTTTTCCCCGTTGTAGCCCCACCAAAACTTTCAAGTCAAGACTTCCAATTCTTTCACCAAACCCTTAGGAAGCTTAAAGCAAATCTTGATATAAGTTGGAATGGCCTGAATAACCGACTTGATTAAGACTTCCCTACCAGCTTGGGAAAGGAGTTTCTCCTTCCACCCTTGTAATTTCCTTTGCACCTTTTCTTTAAGATAGATAAAACTTTGTTTCTTAGCACGACCCACCAGAGCTGGCAGCCCTAAATATTTTTCATACTAATGAATGGCTAGAACACCTAGTAGGTGTTAGATATGAAGTTGGAGATGTGGTTGAGTATTAGAATTGAAAAAGATATTGGTTTTGTCCTTGTTAATTTTCTGACCCAATCCTTTTTCATAAACCAATAAAAAAAAATGATTTTCTTCCTTGGCCTGACAAAATAACACACTATTATCAGTAAAAAAAAAAAAGGGATACATGTGGACCATTACGAAAAATAGAAACCCCCCTAATGTCATCATCCACCTCATCTTTTTTCAACAAACTTTGCAATCCAAGGGGCACACAATAAGAAAAGTTGAGGGGAAATTGGATCACATTGTCTAAGACCTTTGCTAGGTTTAAGATTTCCTACTGGTTGACCATTTAATAAAATAAAGTATGATACTAACTTCAAGCAAGGCATAATGAGATTGACCAAACTATTAACAAAGCCTAGATGCTTCATGACTTTTTCCAGGAATTTCCATTCCACACGATTATAGGCTTTACTCATATCAAGTTTCAATGCCATAAATCCCAAATTTCCTTATGTCTTCCTTTTAAGGTAGTGCAAAGTCTCAAATGCTACAAGTACATTATCATTGATCAGCCTTCCAGATAGAAAAACACTTTGTGAATCAAATTCAATATGAGGTAAAATTAGTTTCAAACGATTAATTAAAACCTTTGCAATTAATTTGTAAACGACATTACAAAGACTAATTGGTCTAAAGTTTAAAACTTTCTTCGGGTTCTTGATCTTGGGAACAAGGGAGATGAAGGTAGAGTTGAGGGAGTCATGGACATTATCAGAATTAAGAGCATTAAGCACAGTAGTTGTAACATCATCATCTACAATATGCTGGAACGACTTATAAAAAATAGGAGACATACCATGAGACCCCAGAGCTATTAGGAAGGCCATTTGTTTAAGAGCTTGTTGAACTTCATTAGCTAGGAACTCATGAGTCAGTGCTTCATTCATGTCATCTGAGATAGTAGATTGGATACTACAAATCCTCAAAATCCGAGGGCTTTGATGAAGTAAACATGGTCTCGAAATACCTCTCTACCACAACACCTATTAGGCTTTCACTGTCTACCTAAAAACTAGCCTTATCCTCCAAACTTGGAATAAAATTTCTTTTGTTACTTTGATTAGCCCTATAATGGAAATATCTCAAATTTTGATCCTCTTTTTCAACCAAATTGTCCAAGACCTTTGCTTCCACATTACTCTTCTCTCTTCTTCAGCTTCTTAATGGTGTTATGGAGCTTGTAAACTTGGTTTGGGTTGGTTCTATACTCATCGCTTCCTCAATTGTTTTCAACTCCCTAAGGTTCTTGGTCATAGTATTTTGAACATACCCAAATGAATTCTAATTCCATGCCCTCACAATTTTGAATCACAGTTTCAAAGGAGCTATCTTTAAGCCACATAGCTTCGAAATAGAAAGGACGACATTTTCTATAGAACTGCTTGATTTTTAAGTCCATGCATAACAAGACCGATCTATGGTCTGAGTGAAAAGAATCCAAATGATGAATTCGACTTGTAGGGAAGCATAAAATCCAATCCACCATTGTAACACCTCTGTCAAGGCAAACCCAAACATTATGAACTCCTGGTCTTCCGTTGCACTAAGGAAATGGGAACCCATTAAACCCTAAGTCCTTTAATCTACAATAGTCTAATGCACCTCTGAAAATTTGCATTTGTCTCTTAGGATGATCAAGCCACGATGACTCAAAGATCTAAGTAAAGATTTAGAGTTTTCCTGACTGGTAGTATCCGGGTCTCCATAGAAACCATTAAACGCCAAGTGTCATTAACTCCATGGTCAATAATAGCATCAATATGACGATTAGAATAGGTTTGAACATATACACTGATCTTAGCTTTCCACAATAGAGCTAGGCCACCTCCTCTATTCAAATGTGGTAGCAAAAAAATATTAGCAAATTGCATCTTTCGCCCTATCCGTTCAATAGTAGGTTTTTCAACTTTAGTTTCCATCAAGAACAATATTTTAGTATCTTTGTTGCTAAATAAAGAAACAAGCTCATCTTCTATCTGTAGGTTCCCAAGCCCACGATGGTTTCAACTTAGGGAACTCATAGTACCTAGTGGTGCTATAAACCAACCACCACCTAAATATTTTCCTTATCATTTGAATCACAAACCTCCATGCACTATCTTTTAAAGCCCTAATCATCTACTGACTCCACCCTAGGCCTTCGATCCATAATCAAGTTCAAGGTGTTCTTATGATCCAATTGACTAACCACATGTGCTAATTTCTTCCATTTCTTATCTGACTTCATGGGAGGCAGAGGCTTTTCCCAATTGGTGCTATCTCAAAGAGGATATTCGTTGGTTGGAATAGACTGTTATATCATGGGCTTGTCCACCATCACTTTTTTGGATTGCAACCGCATGCAGGTCAATATGGGATCAATTGTGCTATCACCCTTCAACTGTAAGCCCTCAATATTCTTTGTCATGATTTTGGGACCCTCACAGTGAGTGTTACTAACAGTTGTACCATGTGCTTATCATATGTCCAAAAATCATACTCCTAAACTCATTCAAGATCAAGGATATCCTCAAACTCAAACAACAAAATATTCTCACCGTTATCCCTAATCTTCAATTCCTCGATAGGCTTCCACAAAGGTTTAAACATATGTGCCACTGCAACAACATTCAACACCCTTTTTTGTGGAAAATCAACCAGCCAATTGGTGGGTACACTCTTCAGGTTCTTTTGTTACTTTGGCACCATGTTCCTCCTCTTCAAAAAGAGAGAAATGGGAACATAAACCATCCAAGTTGTCCATGAGAAACCTGTCAACAAAGAAACACCAAACTATAACCAAGGAACAAGTAACAATCTAGGATGCACGGACGTGGCTGGAAAGGTGCTGCATCGAAGTCCGACGCGTCTCGACGCGGGGTGCGGCGTTCGACGCGGCTACTTACATGTTAGTGTCGCATCTGAGCTTCTTTTTTTTTTTTTTTTTTTTTTTTTTTTTTTTTTTTCTCGGATTCGTGCCAACTCGACTTCGATTCACGTTGGTTCATGCCGAACTGGGCTGATTCGGCCATATTGGGCTGTATCGACCAATGACCGAAATTGCCGAAACGGACCGATATGGCCAAAACAGGCCAAAATCGCCATTGAATCTAGCTGGAACAGTTGAAATTCCCACCTCTGAGGCATACTAATGTGTTTCTTGCCTTCTTCTTTCTTTGTTTTGTGGATCAAGCATAGTAATATGTTTTTGAAAAATATTTTAATAGTAAAAGTATATAGAAAATATAAATAAAAATATTTTTAATAATTTTTTAATTGCCGCACCCCGCCGCACCCGCACCCGCACTTGCACCCTACTTTTTCAAAAAATGCCAAGTCCCGCACCCGCACCTGCACCCGCACTCGAATCCAGAAACGCACCCATGCTACATAGGTAACAATTCATCCTACCAAACCTAAGGGGGGCTAGAAGGGAAGAGAAACCTAAACAAACGTAAGGGACAAATATTCTATAGGTGGCTGGAGAAAGGAAAACCCCAACTCTAGCAGTTAGAGAAACTCATGAAGCACAGTTCATCCAAAGTTGATTTCGTTATGCAGCTATTCTTCACCACATCAATTTCGCTAATAAAAGAAATTTAAAACATTAAAAAAAAAACCAAAGCAATCAAATATGCTCCCAACATATCCCGCTACCTATTCAAATAGTAGGCAACTAATTTAAAAAGTAGGAAGATCAACTTCAAACTATTTTTTAGAAGAAACTTTCAAATTGTTTCCCACCACACAACATATTAAAATTAAAAATTTCATGATTATTAGTCATGGTGTGTATAACTCCTTGTCTAACCATGCATTTAGTTAATAAAAAAAAAGATGTATTTAGTATTTCGTTTATTATAATTGATTAATAATAATAGTTGCTAAGATTTTTAGTGTTTGTTGATTTAGTGTCGATTTTTTTTTTCTTATATTTTACTCACTTTTCTCTTTATTAATTTAAAAATAAAAATATATTAAATTTATATATATTCTCTCTCTCTCTCTCTCTCTCTCTCTCTCTCTCTCTCTCTCTCTCTCTCTCTAAAAAATAAAACATATATACAAGGATATGAATAACAATTCTCCTCTCCTTTTTCTTTATGGTTGAATTCATTTTTATAGTAGCTTTATTGCCAATTTCTATTAATAATCATTGAGTACCATTCGTATTTAACTATTTCGTGAAATATTATTTCTAAACACTAAAGAATTTAAAAGTTTCATTGTTGTAGGCAAAAATAAATTACATATTTTTAGATTATTAACAAAAAAAAGAAAAAAGAAAAAAGGACAATAGAACAAATACAAAAACGAAACCATCAACTAAAGTATATATTAATATATTCCTTCACTTTCGCAGTTGTTTTAAAGCACATACACACATGGAGATCATAGATTTTCCTTCTGCTAAGTGCCAACGAATTGTTTATGTTTCTTTCCAAAGAAACGAAGATGTTATTACTTATTATATTTACTTAATCGTTGGTGCTTATTACTTATTATATTTTTGATAATCCTTCTTACTTATCATTTATTACATTAATTATTAGTTTATATTACTTATATGGATGCGAAGATTTCCATTTCCTTGCGGTTGAAGATTTCCATTTCCATTTCCATTTTCTTGCGGTTGAAGATTTCCATTTCCTTGTGGTTGAAGCTATTATACGATAGGCCGACCATGATATGGATATTATCATTAGTTAATTGTACTCGTGATTCATCCTCAATGTGACAATTTAGTTAGAAATTTTTTTTAGGTTCTAGTTAACTAAAGTGGTAAAGTCTCTGATGGTTCAATAAGAGATCTGAAGTTCAGTCCTCTGCTTACACAAAAAATTAATTAATGTCTTAATCTGATGATAAAGAACTATCATCAAGAACAGACGCTATAAGTTTAAACCTTCTTCCCAAAAAAAAAAAAAAAAAAAAGAAGTTCCTTTACTTGTACTATTATGTTTATTTCATATTCAATATCGTCCATCTGATTCAGCTATTGACTTTGGTGAAAATAAAAAAATCCACATATTAAAATTTAAAAACTCTCTCTCCTAAACGATGTCTCCTTCTTTCATATGCGATTCTATAAATGTCTCTATAACATATATACGGAGATATGGAGATTATTAAAGAGGAAAAAATTTGTCTTGGTCATTCCGTTGAGACACGACGATCAATCTCACAAGGATCTCGTAAGAAAAGGAAAACAAAGGTAGTATCAAAGCGCCAAGCTGCTGGAAGGTATGTTAGTCTTTGTCTGATGTTTCTCTTCAATTTTAACTGTTTGTTTCTTGTTATGAAACTCTAGCAAGTAGATATCAATTTTTTTTTTTTAATTTTTAATTTATTATTATTATTATTATTATTATTATTATTATTATTATTATTATTACAGTAGTGTACTTTATGCTATGTTTGGAAGTTTGGAGGGAGAGGAGAGTAGATGGGAGTAGGGCTGTCCACGGGTTAGGTCGGGTCGGCTTGGGTTTGGGCCTGACTCGGGCTAGACCCGACTAGATCGGGTTACCAAAAGTGTGACTTGCAACCAACCCGATACATAGGTAAAGCCTGACGGTTTGGGTCATCAGTTGAATGAGTCAGATTCGTCGGGTAGGCGGGTTTGGGCTAAATTTGTGAATTTGTATGAATTTTTTTTTTTTAGCTCAATTTTTGATAGGCCTTTTGGGCCCAAAATAATGGGCTTACGTTTAACAAAGATTTATATATTTTTGAACCATGTATATATATCATATGACCTTCCTTTCACATCCTTTATTTCAAATTGGGCCTTTAAGCTCAGCTTATATGCCATTATACAACTTTGAATCTTTTGGGCCTCCATGCCTTATCAGTATAAACTTAATGGTTCTAGCTCACATATGATGATAACAAATATTGTAAATAACAAGTAAAAACCTGGGCAATTAGCAACCACATAAAAACACACATAATATCACTTTCTAACCGCTTGTTAAAACTACACAATACAAGAAAGAAATATTTTTCAAAATTCCTTAGCCTTAAGACCTAGGCAGTACCTTAAAAATCCAAAAAAAAAAAATAAAAATAAAAATAAGAAAGTCTAATAACCACAAAAGCACATCTCAACTTATTAAACTTGCCAAGTTATGCCAATCATTCCATACATGTAACACAACTTACACAAGCTAGCAAACAAATTCTAACAAATAAATCAATCACAACCACACTACATGGATAGCAACAAAAGATAATAAGAGTATCTTGCAATATTTCCATAGAGTTAGAGAAGGCAGAAAGGTAGTTACTGCAAGTGTGTAAGGTAATAAACTACCAAGGCAGTAGCTAGTCATAATTAGTTACAATTATGAAATACCTAAATATTTCCAAAAAATAGCTTTTCTAAAGCATTTGAGAACATCTACTCTATAGTTAAGTCCATGACTTATAGAAAAGAAAACATATAAACTTTATAAGTTTTCTTTCCTATAAGCAAGAGTTGATTTATAAATTATAAGTTAGAAAAGCACTATGTCCAAAAGAACTTTCAAAATCTATCCAAAAATCTGCCTCCTGTAAAATGTGTCTTTCCACCTACAAGAAAATGGGCAAAAAGATATTTATCAATAGAAATATAAGGACAAGACTAAAAAATACAGAATAGTAATAACCAAAACAATAGAGAGAGCAGAACCGAACTCAATAGAAATAACAGTAAGGGCAGAAACTTACCCAGTTAGTGATTAGTCATCAACACTAATTGAGATACCTTTGCTTGAGCTTGAACTTCCACCACCTGCTGCTGCTTGACGTATAACTAGAAAAGAGAAAGAAATGAAGGCTATTAGATTAAATTTCATTTGCATAAGACACATTTAATAACACTTAATAGACAAAAAGTTTGGAAGTTAACATAGTAACTAAATCATGAAATTCATCTTCCAAGGCCTCTAACTCATCCTTTTACTCATCATTTGATTTGCGAAAAGAAATTGGAACCAAGGCTTGAAGCCAATCTTGTGCACAAACAAGATTTTGGACCATGAATGGAGAGAGTGAACTCCGAAATGGATCAAGTATGCATCCTCTAGTACTAAACGCTGACTCAGAATCAACAGTAGAAACAAGTACAGTCAAAACATCCCTAGCCAATTTGGACAACACTTGATACCTATTTGAATTGGCCTTCCACCACCCCGATATCTCAAATTTCAGATCCCCCAAATTTCAGATCCCCCCTTCTACTTACACAATTTTCAGCCAAATATTTGTCAATCTCATTGCTACACCCTATGGATTGCTCAGCCTCCAAGAAACGCTCAAACCTAGAATTAACCATCGCATATGGATCGCTACAACCAATTAACTCACCTTTTATGTGTGTCCTCTCACTCCCACTTGGTACGTGTACATTTGGTGAATTAGCACAAGAGTAATAATCATACAACTTGACCAAGGAACCCCTAACCAATTCAATCATCTCATCAGCCACTTCAATCCCATAAATTTTAGAAAAACAAAACTTCAAAATCCTCAACTTCTTTCTTGGATGAAGAACCTAGCCGCATACAAGAGATGATTAATTTTATCCCCTTTCCCCCAATACTTATCAAACTTAGATTCCATTTTAGTTGCCATATTTTTCAAGAGGTGGTTTTGAGATTTACTTAAATGGGAAATATTCTCTTGAATGACAAACATCTTATCAAAAAAGATGTTTACAGTAATATACAAAGAACCTGAAAACTTTTTCCTTACATTGTAAAAAAGCTTCAAAAAACCCACAAATGTCCTACAATTTTGGAAATCAATACCACTAGGAGATCTCATACCACCACTATTCTAGTTGTTCATAAAGTATGAAGAGTAACTATCATCCTTAAAGTCCATTCGAATGAACACTTTCTCAAATTTTTGTGTGGTTTCTAACATAAGGTAGGTAGAGTTCCATCTAGTTGGTACATCTAGACAAAGAAGAGACTTAGACTCAATACCTAATCTCTCCACAGAACCCATAAAAATTTGATTCCTATTTGGTGAGGACTTCACATATCTCATAGCTTCACGCATCTTAGCAATGGATGCATCAATTTCTCTCATACCATCCCCTACAATCAGATTTAGGATATGTGCATAACACCTCATGTGTAAGAACTCATGCTCTAAAACAGTCCCTCCCAATCTTTAGTTACATTTTGCAAAAACTTAATGGTGGCACCATTTGAGCTAGTATTGTCTACTGTTAAAGTGAATATGCCATTAATACCCCACTCACGCAAACACATCTCAATCTTTCTACTTATAGTCTCCCCCTTATGGTCTTCAACTTGACAAAAATTCAAACTCTCTTATGCAACTTCTAATCATCATCAATAAAATGACCTGTAAGGAACATATAATCTAGATTTTGATTCCTAGTCCTTGTGTTTGTAGTAAGACACACCCTATGACCCTCCAAGACACCCTTTAGTTTCTCTCTCAACACCATAAATGACAATTACATCCCTAGCCTCAGTTTGACGAGATAGGATATCCCTAATTCGTAACTTAGGTTGTAAGGTTGTCGAATATCTTTGAAATCCATACCCTTCAACAAACCTAAAAGGCAACTCATCTATTATAACCATTTTAGCGAGTGCCTTTCTAGAAGCCTTAATAGTAAAGGCTGTTGGTACAAGTTGAAATCCTTCCTCCCTATCCATTTTAGGTTCAAACGCTAAAGTTTGTTGCCCTTTAAGTGTATCTCTATTAGGGTTCTTAACACAAACTAGCGTATGATTCAATAAATTAGCAGTATCATGTCCCTTACTATCAACTAGATAAGTTTTTTGACAATAATTACAAACAACCTTAAAATGACCCTTACCAATATCTACTTTTTCAAAATGGTTCCAAGCAATAGGCTTTTTCCTATTATTAGACACCTTGCCTTTACCTTTAGATGGAAGTGGGGGAACCTCAGCATTAGTTGGCGTGGCAATAGGTATAGCTTGGGCAACAGGTTCAGCTTGGGCAGTAGGTGTTGTTTGGGAAGAGGGTGCATCACTAGAGGGTTCCATAACTTAAAGACATCAAATTTATGCATTAGCAAACTACCATAACAATGATACTACTAAACCAGTAACAAGAACACACATAAGTGACACAACAACAACAATAGGTCAAAGCAGCAACAAAAACAATAACAAAGTAACAAACAAACAACAATAAGTTAAAAGAAAAACAACTAAAAATAAATGATATCTAAGAGAATCCTTCACTGTTAGGGATTCAAAATTGAAGAGGAAGCAAAAAGAGTAGCCTACTTGAACAAATTTCAACTCTTGTATAAAATTAGGGTTTCAATTTTTTAAATTAGGAAAACAAAATAAATCAAACAAATTAGCAATAACATACAATTAAATAAACAAAATAAAAATGTGTTAGGATTTCATCTTTCAAAATTTGGAGTTCATCTATTGGTTTTTTTTTATTATTTATTTTTATATAGTGAAATGGACTTATTGCTCATTTAAAAAAAAAAAAAAAATAGAACAAGGAATAAAATTAGGGGTTCATCTATGACCCAACAAATCAAATCAAGACAATTAGGGTATCATATTTGAATCCAATCACTTGGTCTATTTTGTCCCCTAATCTTTGAATCAAATAGAAAAGTATAGAATCAAGCACATGCAACTCTAGGGTATGGCTAAGCAATCTCAATAAATTGATCTTTAAGTTTTTAATAAATTGAACAAGATGAACCCCTAATTTTCAATAAATTGAACAAGATAAAATAAAAACCCATATCTCAAAATAGAGAAAAAGATAGATGAAAAAGGAAGAAAATATACCTGAGGCTGAGAGTCTTGAGACTAAGAAGCTGATCCGTGAGCAACTGAGCATAAGAAGGCTTAACCCATGGTGGAAAGTGAGGCGAAGTTGTGATTGTGGTGATAAGGTGGCGGCAGCAACAACTAGGGTTTGGAAAGGAGTATGGATTGTGGAGGGTATGGAGTGAAGGATTGAGACTAGAGACTTGAGATTGAGAGTAGAGAGAACGGAGACTGAGATTGAGACTAGAGAGACTTGAGAGTTGAAATTGAGAATGGAGAGAACGAAGATTGATAATTGGGAATGAGATTTTAAATTATGAGAGAGTGAGATATTGTCATACCAAGTACATGGAGAAGTCTGATAGGATTGAACATTGAGGCTATTTCAATTTTAGGCTTTTAGCCGTTTTGATTCTTCTGAAGTTTAGGTGATCTAATATTTGCTTTGGTGATTTGATCTTTGCTTTTGTGTGGAACTGTGAAAGGAAGACTCTAGATGTCGTGTAGTTCTCAATTAGGCAGTGCTCAATCTTATCATCCTCAGTCTCACACGTGCTCACCTCAAAAGAATCGAGTTATATTTTTTTTTTTTTTTTTTACTCTAAAACTTCAGTCGGGTTGGGTTATACGGGTTTAAACCCTTAATCTGCTACCTGAACTGAATACTTGGGTTTTATTAGAGAAGGACCCAAATCCAACTTGCCATGGGCTTTGGGTTGACTCGTTGGGCTTTGAGTCGGTTGGATTCAGGGGGTTTGGTTGGGTCCTGGACCTGTTGGACAGCTCTAGATGGGAGTAAAGGGTAAGAGAGTAGTGAGAAGGAGAGTAGAAAGGAATGGTTACCCTTTACCTTATTTGAATGTTTTTAAAATTAAGTAAGGGAGAGAGAAATAATTAATTTTTTCATAGTTTGTAATCGGGTCGGGTTATACGGGTTTTTAAACCCTTTATCTGCTACCTGAACCGAATACTTGGGTTTTATTAGAGAAGGACCCAAATCCAACTTGCCATGGGCTTTGGGTTGACCTGCTGGGCTTTGGGTCGGTCGGATTCGGGCAGTTTGGTTGGGTCCTGGATCCGTTGGACAACTCTAGATGAGAGTAGAGGGGAGGAGAGTAGTGAGAAGGAGAGTAGAAAGAAATGGTTACCCTCCACTTTGTTTGAATCTTTTTAAAATTAAGTAAGGGGGAGAGAAATAATTAACCTTTTCATAGTTTGTAATTTGGTAATTTATTTGGTCAAGCATTTCTATACTATACTCTTCCTCCAAATCTTTCCAATTTGGGGAATTAAAAATGGGAGGTTAGAAGTAGTTAGAATCTCTCTAAACCCCTCCAAATCCCTTTGCCTCCTCCCTTAAAAAAATTCCAAATAAGGTAATTTAGCCTACTCTTCTTTCCTCCCTCTACTTTACTCTCCTCTACTCCCCCTCCATCCAAACAAGCTATTAGTATTTTGGATACACTTTGTGATTTTGGAGGCAAAATTGACCTAAAATAACAAAACACTTGTCCTAGAACAGCTAAAATGGCTAAATTACACTTTCAAATTATAAATTACTTACAGATTCACTTATATGGCCAAAATATTGACTAAATTTTCAAATAACTAAAATATTATTGAATTCACCAAATATTATTGGAATTTTCTAAAATGACCAAAATTTATTCTCATAATTTTTAAAATGATCAAAATACCTCAAAATTTCGCAATTGACCAAAATACCCCCAAAATAACCAAACTTACTAAAAAATATTAAAAACCACCCCAAAAAAAAAAAAAAAAAAAAAAAAATCCTAAAACTACCAATCTCACCAAAGTATCTTCTAAAATAACTAAAATGATGCCCACATAATAGTCTAAATGACTAAAATATCTCTTAAACCACAAAAATGAAGGGGGAAAAAAAACACTATAACATCTAAATTGACCAAAATACATATTAAACCTCCAAAATGACTTGAATAATAATTTAATTAGTGTTATAAATAAAAATATAAATTTTTAATAAAAAATGTATTTTCTTACTCATAATTTCATGTTGATTTTTTTTTTCTTTTTAAGATTTTTCTTTTTGTTTTTTTGATTGTTTTTGTTTTTGCAAATAGTTGCCCAACTAATCTATGTAGTAACACGGTAAGAAAGTTTAATAAAAACTTCTAGAATTCTTTGGGTACCTTTATTTTAAAATTTGCAAGAATTCAACCTATCTATTTTGTGAAGTATGGATTAGATTTTTAAAAGTCTACAGTTGAATTAACTTGGTAACTCTAGAAAATTTAGATAGCAGCTCCTTTAATAAATTTTTTGTTTTAATAGTGCTAATGAAAAAGAAGTTTGTTCTTCCACGGAATTCCATGAGCCTCTCAAGTTTCTTATCACGATTTTACTAGGCACCTTTGGACTAAGCATTCGAGGCTCGGACATCTCTCCACTCATTGAACATGAGGCAATTTTGTTCTTCTTTATCATAGTAGTAGCTATGTACAGCATTGCACTTTTGGGGATGAAACTAGGATCTAAAAACGCAAGCTATCTCCCCATGTTCAAGTTTGTTTGTGTCATTTGTGCAATTCTTGCATGTGAGCTGCTTGCATCAATCCTCATCGATCCCTTAAGGCTGCTGATAATAAATTTATGTGGAATCCTCGTAGAGCTTATTCGCCGCATGTACAAACAAATTTATGAGCTCCTTTGTCATCCAACTAATGTACTGCTTACTTTGCTCCAAAAGAGTTATCAATCAGTTTGTCACATATCACATTGGATCCAACATAAAACCAAAGCATTCAACAAGTTTACTCTGTTTGGCGTCACCACAAAGAAGCAAGCTCAAGATCATGAAGGTAGTCAGATTGTGGATATAGTCTAGTCGGCCCATTTGTGTGGAATTTGCATATAAGTAATCAAAGTTTGCATCTACGTTTTCCTGTCATTATTTATGGAAAGACACCGTAGCTACCTTGTAAATAAGAGAAAATCTTACTGTGTATATAAATATATATTGTAAATAAGAGAAGAACTTTTTTTTTTTTTTTGGCAAAAATGTAAAATTGGCCCTCTAACTTTCCCTCTTTTTCATTTCAGTTCTCTGACTTTCAGTTTTCTAACTTCCAATTTCTATCAATGCAGGATTCCGTTAAATCCCAGTTATGGCTGCAGTTAATGTCACTGTGTTTTTCCCTTTTTTTTTTTTTTTTTTTTTTTTTTTTTTCTCTCTCTCTTTTTAAAAAATTTCAGAATTAAGGTGTGTGATCTGTGGCCTCGACTCGATCTTCGTCAGGCTGATGTTCCTGAATACGAACGTTGACAGGACCTTGAACAGGACCGAGGTCCCCTTGTCATGTGAGAACACATTGCTCGTCTTGAATGGGCAGTCGGTGTGAGGTATTATGGGCTCTCGGGCCAACATGACGAACTAGGTCACGTTGCTCGAGTCATCTTGGATTCCGTCGGCAAGATGTTCATCTCGTAGAGACTCGCGGAGGTTATTGGCAGCGACGAACTCGGCTGCTTTCGTCGTGTCGTCAACTGCCTTGCATGCGACGTTGAGGCTGAGTTTCGTGAGGGTGAGTTCGCACTGAGCTAAGGCTTGTGGGTGTGAGATGAATCGGGTCATGTACTCTTTATGGACCCTCGGTAAAGCCAAGAGGCAATGGTGTACAGGTAATTGGACCTCGTCGACTATGTGGAGGCAGTGGCGGAGTAAAAGGTCGTAGTTTCTGTGAATTGAGAAACCGAGTGAGTTTCCGATTGGAAGCACAACTCAATCGGCAATCCAAAGCTCAACGGCTTGGAAAGCCACTTCGAATTGGTCACAAGGAATGGCTTCACAGTTCGGGTAAGCTTTTCCGGCCGCGACTTCAGAGTACGCGTTGGTAACACCTTGGTAAGCAACCTGGAGATGCGACCCATGCATGAGTCGGCGCGGGTCTGTAATAGTTAATAGCTTCGCCGGTGGCCTTTTGTTGTTGTTGTTGTTGTTGTTTTTTTTTTTTTTTTTTTAATTCCCAAAAAAAGGGGAAAACAACATCGTTTCAATGACATTAATGGTAGCTTATAACTGAGTTTTAGCGGAATATTGCATTGACAAAAATTGAAAGTTAGAGGACTAAATTGACAAAACCAAAAGTTAGAAGACTGAAATGAAAAAGAGTGAAAGTTAGAGGGTCAGTTTTGTATTTTTTTTAATTTTTATGAATCATAAGAGAAGAACTTTTACTGTATATTAGGAGGCCTAAGTTCAGTCTTGGGCCCACCATATAATCTTACATTCTATTGTATTAGTTGCAAGCCAAATCTAAGTATTAATAAAATTTTATCTATTAGTTTATTTCAAATTTATTAAGATCTAAATAGGCTCTTTTTGAGATTTAAGATGAAAAAATTTAACTTTTTTATTGAATTTATTTATTTATTTATTTTTCCAAAATTTAGATCAAATTAGTTTGTTGTTGGGTTTTTTGATTTTGATTTTTTTTATTATGTTTAAAAAGACCAAAATATTGTTAAGAGAATTATATTCAAACTTATTTTTAGGTTTGCTTAAAAAAAAAAAAAAATCTAAGTTCAGAATATTCAAAATTTTATTTTAGGAGGATAGATAAAAAAATTTTCAAATTTAAATTTAAAATTAAATATAAATTTTATTTTGGGACAGCTGAACACTGCCTGGCGCCTTCCCTTCTTATATTTGATTAATAAAAGAATGCAATTAAAAAAAGAAAAAGAAAAAGAAAAAGAATTTAGAAACTTTACCTGATCTGATAATTGATTCCTATGCTCTTCTGTTTGTTTAATGAATGTATTTTTTTTATCAATTAAAAAAAAAAAATAGAAACCTTTTAAACGCAAACCGTATCCATTTGGGCGTAGATTTCGAATATACGGTCGTAAATTACGAATATGCTGTTTCATTACGGATTTCCTTCAATGTCATTCGTCCGATTAAACATTGACTTTGACATATAATATATATACTTTGACAAAAATAATCTTTATGTCATCTAAAATATGATAAGGTTAGAAACTTTAAATTAACTAAGCTACCAAAACTTTTTTTTACATATTTTTTGGTTCGCCTATGAAATGTTTTGTTATAACAAAAATTAACGAATTTACTGGATCTTCAATTGGTTGTCCTGCTTCTTTCTTGATTACATGATTATTTATGTATAACCTTAGAGTATGTATTAGTATATTATTTCAATTTTTTTTTATTTATGAAAAATTAAAAAACTGTAAAAAAAAGTTAGAGCTTTTTCAATTTTAATGAAAAAGTTTCATAAAATAGATGATTAATATATATCCTAAGTACATACATTAGTAGATCCCTATATATAAAGCAAAACAAGTTCTCAATCTTCCTTATTCCGGATCTACTTCTTTTCCATATCGACTTGATGATGCTCATTGCAATCCCAGACAAAACCACCGATTGTGAATTCAGAATTCAATTTAAAATTTTAAACTCTCTCTCTCTCTCTCTCTCTCTCTCTCTCTCTCTCTCTCTCTCTCTCTCTCTACATATATATTTCTACCCTCAAGCATTCTCACGCACATTCAAATCTTCTCTCTCACACATTATGATACACATCATTGAAGATGATCAGCATTGAGATTATATTAATTCAGTTGCTCGGATATATATCTCTTTCCCACTGTATACAAAGTAGACAAATATAGACATACATCCAAAGTAGCTAGGCATTGATATATACTCAAACAGAACCAACTTCAACATGGAGATCATGCAAGTGGAAACAAGAAGAAGCCTTGGTGGTCATCCCATTGGGACACGACGATGACCAGTCTCACTAGGACTCAAGGGAGTCAATTCCATACTATACCGGCCGGTACGGTCGGAAGATACCGTACCAGTCAGCAATTCGGTACGTTTGACCCCCCCTGTTTCGTACCGGAAAAAATACCGGCCGTACCGGCCTTACATCGGCCAATTTTAAGCAATACTGGCCGGTACAGAAAAAAGTTTTTTATTTTTATTTTATTTTTTTATAAGTTTTGTAATTTTTGAATTTTTGTTAGAGTAGAATAGTAACTTCTTTGCATTAACTTATTAGTATTATTTGTTTTTTTAGTATGCAATGGTAACTTTTAAGCTTTCTATTTTTTATATTGTTTATATATATATATATATATATGTATTTTTTTTTCTTCTTTTAATTGATACTAAAGCTTAAAACTATGAATAATTAGTTCTGAATTGAGAAAATGTTTTGTGGTAAACTTTTATATTTATTATAATATATATACACACACACACATACATACATACATACATACATACATATATATATATATATATATATATATATATTTATAAATATAAAAAATAGCGGTAAACCTGAAACAGTACACCGGTATTGACTGGTATCCGAAATATATTATACCGCTGGCCAAATTGGTATAGCGTCTAGTACGGTATTGACTCCCTTGCTAGGACTTCGTAAGAAAAAGAAAACAAATGTTTCAAAGCCCCAAGCTGCTGGAAGGTACATTATCTTTGTGTGATGACTCTTCATTTTTATGTTTGTTTCTTGAAATGAAAACACTAGCTTTATACTACTAAAATAATCATCAGTAGAATACCACTAAAATAATCATCAAAGTATTTTTACATCCTTTAAAACTATTATAAAACAAGGTCTTGGAGTGTTTTTCCCTATTGGATTTCAGTTTGTGAACAATTCATCATCTCCTGTGTGTGATTGTTTTTGTTGTGTTTGATAAACTGTTTTATCAAAAATCACCATTGAAAATGGATAGGTAACTACTTTGACTATAACTATAAACTAGTTAAGTTACAACAAGATGTGCAGTGTAGCTTATTATTAATTTTCTCCAATATTTTAATAAGTTTTTATAAAAATCTTGTATCTTAACTAGTTGGCATCTTATAATGTTTTCAATAGAGATATCCAAACTTTAAATCCCCCACCTCAGCTATCAATGTATAAATAAAAAAATTTCAACAAAATTTCTTGTAAGAAATACTAATCTTTAGTTATTTTGTAAACAAAATGGAAAGACATTATGAATGCTATATAGTAATTTGATTTTTTTTTTTTTTGACGAACATATAATAATTCGATAATACTATATATATGTGTGTGTGTTTGTGTATGTGTGTTTATAAATTGAAAATTGCATGACATAGTGGCTTATATAGATAGGTAGGTTTCATGTCTACTAAAAAATGCAAATATTCTTCAATTATTTTTTTACATTCTTGATTGTGTGTTACAAAATTTATTTATTTTTTTCCTTTTTGTTAGACCTAGTTTTAATTGTTACAAAAACAACTAAATTTGAGGAAGAATATCATATTTTAAATACATCATTTCTCACATAACAAAAAAATTCAATTGTTTCTCATATAAATCTTAGAAAAATAATATTAAAAGTTCATTATGCTTAAAATAATTAATATAATAAAATAAACATATATAATTATTCTAATTATATAGAATAAATACTACAATTTTAGTTCCACGCACACACAAACAGATATATGAATTCACAAATATTTAATTTCTTATGGCTTTTGTGTCAATTGTTGTCAAAACAACTAAACATGAAGAAGAATGTTATATTCTAAATTTATTATTATTATTCCAACTACAAATTATTTCTTATCTAGATTTTATAAATTCATTTGATATAAATAATTAATCACAACTATAGATAATTAATATATGTGTATATGTGTGTAAAACTTTCTCTTGGAGACTTGAACCTTGACCCTTACCTCTTTACACCCCACAAGCACTTATACTTGTGTGGTGACCATCGCACTAAGAGTGTACGGTCGTACTTTATTTTTTTTAATTCAATAAACTAATATTTTGATATAAATGTAAATTTATTGAAGTAAAAGCCTAAATAAAGATAATTTCAAGAAGAGTGCCACATGACACAACCTTATACTTATTATTAATTCCACAGTTGCCACATTACAATGAAATTTTCAATGTTATACATATAAAGTCAATATATATGCCAATCCGGATGCCCACTAAAAGCCAAAACACAAACAGAGAAGCCAAGATATTGAATCAGAAATCTAATAAAAACTTATAAAAAAAAAAAAAAAATCTAATAAAAAAGCAAAAGATACTATCCTATATTGATTTAATCTGCTCTCGTTTGGCAGGAGCACAAAGAAACAAGATCGAGATAAAGGTGGCAGCAGCCCATTTTCTGAGGATGAATTTATTTTTATCGGTTTCTTTATGGAAAGACACCGTAGTCTGTAGATATCTTGTAAATAAGTGAAACTCTTATTGTATTTGGAGGCCCAAGCCCACTCTTGGCCTCATCATACAATCATTCATCTTATTGTACTATGCTACGGCGATACTACATTATACTAGTTGCCTCCGCCTTTCTATATAGGCGGACGACAATACATTGTACTAAGGCCTTTCTATATAGGCCCCCTTTGTCCAATTATTTATTCTTTTTTGACATGAAAGATAGAAGTCCAATTGTATATTCTAAACATGCATAAAGTATAATTTTTTTGGGACAATTCTTTCGGATGATGTGCTATAGGCTACTGGAGAGGTTTTGAGCTCATTTAGGCCCAATAGGCATCCAAGTCCCTTGGGTTTCACTGACTGCATTTTGTCCATTTCTGTTTTGCACGTTAAGAATCTTGACTTGAGATGGGGAGTTTTTTTGGGAGAAATTATATTCTGTTACCCTAAATTATACATTTTATTACATTTTGTACTTTAAAATTTTCATAAACACATTGGTTGGTTGGTTGGTTTCATCGGGTTCCAGGTTGGTCTAGATAACTCTAATATTGGTAGTAAGAGAGACGTTGATTGTCTATTGACATTTTTTTTCCCCAATTTGAGCTGTTTTACATTAAAATGAATAGAGCCTAAATGAATTAATTAAAAAATAAGTTAGAAAATTAAATAAGAAGAAGTGAAAGTTCAAATGTGGTTAGTGAAACTTAGGTGAGGGTTTAATATTTTAACTAAAAAAAAGTTTAATATCATCACGATAATGAGAGTGCCCTTATTATTTTTAAGTTTCTTTATATCTTTAGTTAAAAAAAGAATTTACAGAGTTTTACAAAAAAAAAAAAATTTGGTGGTAAAAGGGAAAACAATTAAACTAAGAGTAAAAGTGTTGTAAATTTTATTAGACTTAAGCAAGTAAATGCAAGAAAAATTGGTCTAATCCACGAGCATATAGGAAAAGTGAGCACCAATACCAAGTTACCAACACACAACTTTTTTTTTTTTGGGGGTAAAAATCTAACACACAACTTAATAAACTATACATATACACTGTACTCAAATGCACCATCGGGTGAGTTACGCTGCCAGTCGTTTCCCATGAATGCAACTTTTAGAAACTTCAAGCTTTCGACTTTACAGGTTCCTTAATTAGAGGGAAAACTAAAATCATTATAATGGTTATTAATTAGTTAAAGGTGAGTCCACCAAAGAATTTTGTGCCAGAGGAAGCTACACCCTTTAACATGGAAGTACACATGACATGATGAGGCACATAAGTTGCAGTCGTTTTCCGTGACAGATTTGATCAAAGTTCTTTTTTTTTTTTTTTTTTTTGAAAAGTAAATCAATTATTTTATTACTAAAAAAGCTGGTAAATTAGTATTAACAAAATTGACTACATTTGGAGGAACAAACTTCATCCAAATTAACAGTGGAGTAGACAACCTATCTCTCCTAGACAAGGCATCCACAACAGAATTACTTTGTCTAACCGTACGAGGGAAAGAACAACTCTGAAGAGAACTTCCAATCGACAAAGTATTCTTTAAAAGATGACCCAAAGAAGAATTAAACCAATCTCCATTATTCAACGCATTTGATGATTACCTCTGAATCACCTTCAAGAATGGAATTGTCTAACCCAACTTCATTGATGAACAAAGCTGCACGTCTAGCAGCCAGCAATTCTAGTAAAGCAATAGATGAAGGGTTTAGAATTTTTTCCAATAAGGAGGTCATGACCTCATCTTTGGAATTTCTAATGACCACACCAATATATAGTATATGAGAAAACATTGGGTCCGGAACTGGCATAAAACCAGTGTTTTTACGCCAACCAATGAGACCACGTCATGTCAGAGTTCACGTGCTCATAGCTTAAAGAAACAATATAACCTCCCAAAAAAAAAAAAAAAAAATTCATGTTCACAGCTTCCTCTGCAAGTTCACGCCATTCCTCTGCTTCCTCTCTTCCTTCACGCCGAACCTCCACCACCGCCACACAGATCGCCGGAGCAAAAACGATTTCGAAGAAGAAAGAGTTCTCACCATGCCCTCTGCTTCCTCCTATGGGGTTGTGCCGTCCTTTGCTTGCCCAAACCTCCACCACACCAGACACCGGAGCTCACCGCCACAGAGTTCGTCGAAGCTGTGCGTAGAGCTTGGAAACAAACTGGAGATGTCGTGAGCCACGATCCAAAGGTTTGTTTTTCATGATTTTCCCTTTTCCCCAATTTGGATTTTGAATTGGGTGTTCAGATTTTTTGTTTGCTTTATCGGAAAGTTTCAAATTTTGAGCATTTCCTTTTTGATGAGAACGGAGGGTGAGTGTATATTCATATCTTGTATTGTTCTAATGAAAGATGTTGTGTTGGGTTTTGATATGATCTGGGGTTTGTTTGGTTTTTGAATTAGGGATGTTTG
>JAOXJQ010000107.1:3863038-3873956 GCA_025762765.1 Quercus bicolor | reverse complement strand
TTCCCCGAGGCTTTTTCTGTCTGTGCCATGAGAGGTCGCTGGGTTCTACTGGCGCTCGCGTTCTTTTTGCTTTTGTTCATTGTTTTCTTCTTCTGTCTTTTTCTTTCGAGCTGTCATAGTCTTCCTTTGTCTTTGTGCCTGAAAGGATCCGCGCCTCTTGATGGTTCCTGAGGATCCTTGCTTCTTATCCCTTGCCATGGTTTTTCTTTTTTTGGATGCTTCTTCGTCTGGGCTTCAAGATCCCCTGGGCCTTTTTATTCCTTCATGGGTTTCCTACATCTGCTACTTTGGGCTTAGCTTGATTTTTCCTTTTGGGCTTGACTTATTCATTTGGGTTTCCTTCACTATGATCATTTTTAGACCTCAACAATGTTATCACATGGAGCCTTAGGAATTTTAAAAATACCTATAGAGTAAGTAAGGATGGCTTGAGCCACTATTTTAATTAGAATTTCCCTATTTGATTTTGAGATAAATTTTTCTTTCCATCCCATAATTCTTTTGGTATTTTTTTTTTTTTCCTGAAAGGTCTCTAACGGTATTCACCTTTGATTTACCTCCAACCATAGGGAGGCTATGAGGCACATACATTTCAGTCGTTTTTGTGATAGATTTGTTCAACGTTTCCTTTTTTTTTTTTTTTTCCTTCAATAGTTGGGGTTAGGAGATTTAAACTTTGTATATTATCTATGATAATATGAAGATGTGCCAAACAGTTAAACTAAAAAGTTGTTGGCGTTCAAAGTTCAAACTAATTCAACTACAAAGCAAGTTTTAGAGGCTTCAAGCCCTTTGACAGGTTTCTTAGAAGGAAAATTCAAAATAGGCAAACCTACACATTAAGGGGGTGTTTGGTACATGCTTTCAAACAATAATTTTCAATTTTTAAATAACATTACATGTATTTCCACATACTTTTTCACCCACACGTATTTTCATACATGTTTTCAAATAATAATTTTCAGTTTTTAAGTGTATGTACCAAACACCCCTTAAACCTTTTATTTAAATTTGATTTTTGTCATTTTAGCCCTATAAATGTATTTTCATCGTCAACATAATCATTCCATAAAAAACCAATAAATTTGACACTTTTACGAAACGCCATAATTTTACTCTTTTAATTTTAATATTAGAAAATTACACAACGTTTAGTATTATGTTGCAAACTGGATCACATTCCTCGTCGGAGTTGACCTGAGCTGGCTGAGCATCTTACAGAATAAATGATATAAAAATGATCAAAATCATCTGGCGTTTTCTACGACATAATAATAATATATAATAATAAGAAATGTTTAATATATATATATATATATATTTATATATATTTATAGCTTTTTTCTTCTTCTTCGTAGTCGTAGTCTTCTTATTTTAATTATTACTCGTATATCAGATATTTCTTATTTTACTATATCTGACCTTTGGAATTATTAGATCAGGTCCTGCTTAGCTTTTTTCTTGGTCTGCATTGTATATCCCCATACGTGCCTCAATGCTTTTGATTGATTTTTTTTTTTCCTCTAAAAAAATATAATATTTATTGGAACACACACAAAAACAAATATACTAGTGTTTTAAACCGATTTAAAACACTAATGTTTTTGGTAGATATATGTTGGGCAATGTGAAGCATAGTTGTATTTAATCGAGATTATATCTCAATTCAATGTAAAAATACTACAGTTTCTAATGAAAGGTTTTCTGATGCTTAGTCCATATTGGCCCAAACAGGGAAATTTTTGGCCCGTTTTTAGCCCATTTTGAATCTTATGTGTAGGATATAAAATACCATTATTTTTTATGGTTTAGTGTGTTATTTTGGAAGAAGAAATATTGTACTACTGCATCTTGTATGTTTCCTTGAAAATAATGAAATCATTGCAACTCCATGAATGTAGGCAAATTTGTTAAATTACATAAATATTATCTTGTGAGATTGCTTTTGGTACATATATATATATATACGTTAGGTTCTAAGACTTTAGAAACTAATGTGTTAGAACTTCAATTTGTATTATATTGGCAAACCATGATCAAAATATAGAGTCTATGTTTAGACTTGCTCAAAGTGTGTTTTATTGTAAAATTGGAATTGAGTGACTGTAGAATTTATTAGACAAAATCTGCAAGGCATGATCGAACCATGTGCAAATATATTTTTCTGCAGAAATTCCAATTCAGCCCAAGGTCGTTTGACGTGTAGGGTTTTGTATTTTACTCCAAGTATAAAAGGAAAAACCCTAATTACATTTTGTGAGTCTTTGGAGTGTTGTGTGTTGAATCTTTTGTGAGATCTAGAGGGGTTTACCTTTGTACACACATAAAGCTATCAAGATCAAAATTTACATCAAGAACTTGATGGTTGCTTCAGTTGCTGCTTAAAGAACTTAAAGAAGATCTGAAACCTTTGAGTGGAGTCTCAAAGTCACAAGTAAGAGAACCTTGTGGTTGCAGCAAATCAAGGAAAGAAGTAGTTCGTAGACTTGGAGTTATCACGTGGTTGTAGTAGTAAGTTTTCTACTCAAGGTAGCAATAGGATGTTAGTGGTTTAAGTCTTATTGTAAAAACTTCAATTCTTTCATAGTGAATCTGTTTTTACTTTAAGGATAGTTAGGTTAAATCTTCCCCAGATTTTTTACCGATTAGGTTTTCCTGGGTTATCATATCATGTGTTCTTTATATTTCTGCATTATTTATATGATATGATTTTATTATATTAACCTAGAACTGAATAATTTATCTAAGTAATCACTTGACTAAATAACTAGATTAAACAACTTGTGTTAAGGGGTCTAAAACGAACAATATATATATATATATATATATATATTTGCATAGCATAGATTTAGGAATTTCATGTTTATTCCATACAATATATGTTTTCTATTTCTATTCTTCAATTTTTAGTGTTGGTCATGAGAGAGAGGCATTGGTTGTTTGTCTGTCTCTTTGCGGGTAGTGGTTATGTCACTCCTTGAACTTTTATTTTATCCAATTTACTCCATGAACTATACATATTTGCCAAAATGAGACTTTCGCTCATCTACCGTTGACCCATATGTGAATAAAAAGTTTATTCAGTAAATTGTCTAAAGTAAAAGTTCAAGGATTATATTAATCACTACCCCAAAATTCAAGTCATAACATTTTTTTCCTAATTTAAAAATTCTTAACAAATGCTATATTACATTAAAATGAATGGAGCCCAAATGAATTAATTAAACAATAAGTTAGAAAATTAAATGAGAAAAAGTGAAAGCTCAAATGCGGTTAGTGAGTTTAGGAGAGGGTTTAATAGAGGGTTGTAGTTAGCTCAATTGGTAAAATATCTGATAGTTGAATAAGAGATTTGAGATTCAATACCTGCCTAAACCAAAAACCGATTGATATATTGGTTTGATAATAAAAAATTATCATCAAGAACAGACATCATAGATTGAAACTGATAAAAAAAAAAAAAAAAAGACAAATGTGAGGGTTTAATATTTCAACAATAAAAAAAAAAAATTTAAATATCATCGTATAAGGAGAGTGCCCTTATTATTTTTAAGTCTCTATATATCTTTAGTTAAAAAAAAGAATTTTAATTGTTTAAAATTTATCTTTTTGCTAAAATGGAATAAAATTAAACTAGCATATGAAAAAGGTGCAGCAATCCCAACACACAACTTAAAAAACTATACAAATACTTTGTACTCAAACTTTCACATGGACCTGCACCATCAGGCGAGGCACGTGGACCAAAGTTAAAATTGATTTTAACTTACAAAGCAGATTGTAGAAACTTTCGAGTCAAGAGCCCTTAACATGGAGGTACACATGATGAGGCACATAAATTGCACTCGTTTTCCGTGAATTAAACTTCAAATTGAGTCAACAAAACAAGTTTTAGAGACTTTAAACCCTTTGGCAGGTTTCGTAGAAGGAAATTCAAAATAGACAAAAAATAAAATGACATTTCTTAAAGGAGTTGACCTAGACCATCTTAGTCAATACAGGGTATAAAAATGCTAAACAGCATTTGGCATGTTCTACAGGTTATAATAATAACATGCAAAATGTTTAGTATATACATGTGCAGATATATTTAGCCAAAAACAAAAGTGCAGATATGGCGCCGGTCGGCATATTGATGCTCACGCCTCACGAAGCAGCAGGATTTAGATGAAAGATGAGAGGAGTCTTCGAGTCTTTATCATCCAGAATTGTAGAAAAATTAAGGAACAGATGTGAAGATTATAAAGTTGTCTGGTTTGACCCTGGTCAGACCAGACAACTAAATATTGAGCGGAGTTGTCTGGTTATTGTGCTAATGACCCATGGGCACCTTCAAACGTGCTATAAAGTTGTCTGGTTTGACCCTGGTCAGACGATCTGAATTAATGTTGCAAAGAAAAAATGAAATGTTCATTAGTATTATATTATCCATTGGGTAAAGGGTTTCACATTCCTAGAGGGGTCACACTAGCTTCCATTTTACCAAATACATAATATTATACTGTAGCTAGGGCTGTCCATGGGTTGGGTTTGTGCCCGATCTATACTCGACTTGAAACTTTTAGGTGGGTGAAAACGAAACCTGAAAATGACCCGGAATGCTAGTCAGATTATCGATTTTCAGGTTGTACCGGTCAGTTTCGGATTTTATTGTTGGTGTCGTTATTTTGGCCAAATCCGTCAAGATCTAGCCGATATTTGGTCGGATCCATTGAGATCTGGCCAGATCACGACGAGATCTCGTTGGATCTGGTCGAATCTGGACTAGATCTCAACGAGATCTCGTTGGATCCCAATGAGATCTCGTTGGATCTAATGGGTTTCAAGTAAATTTACACCGAAGAACTCCAAATATTGCCGGTTTTTGTATGTTTTCGTCGAAAAACCTTCGAATATTGCTAGAAGTTTTTGGTTTTAGGATTGAGTCAAGTGGCTCGGGTTTTGGGAGAGGATACCTGCCAACTGACCCAAAGGTGTCGAGTTATGTGGGCGGCGACCTGCCACCGATCGATGGAGTGGTCAATTCAGGTGGTTTTCGCTTCGGGTTCGGGCGAGTTGCTCAGGTAGGTCGAGTTTCCGGGTTGGGTGGACGTCCTAACTGTAGCATGCAAGCATTTTCTACAATATCATAAGAATTGTACGAAGTGTTTAGTATATAACTGAGATATGGGGTTGGCATTCATACTCATGAGTTAAGGAGAAGTAGCATCAGCATGGAGATAAAAGAGAAGAGATGCCCACTCAGTGTATAATTTAATATAATTTTTAGAAAGAATGTATAAAAAAAAAAGTAAGAATACTCTTAAAGAAATTATTAATAAATCATGATAAGAAAATTTTAAAAACCATTTTTATTGGAAATATAAAAAATTATCAATAACATTTATTATTATATCAATTTTTTCAATAATATGTTTCTAAAAATAGTTTCTAAACCAAACCAATACCCTAAGGTATTGGACCCTATGAGATTGGTTTATCATATTTCGAGTGCATTTTCCAAAAGTAATAATCTATTAAATGCACCTTAATTATGGGAAAAAGATTACCATATATCGAGTGCATATATCTTCCTGGCCTATGAGGTGTACGGAAACCACCTCCTCCTCCGTGACAATTGTAAACAGAAACTATTACTCCTTATGTCCCAATTTGTTTGTCCTGTTTGAAAAATCAAATTTTTTAAGAGAATATTATTTATTATCTTATTTACCTTATAAAAATGTATAAGTTTACAAAACTACCATTAAATAAATTTATCATTTTTTTTTAAAAAGTTATCCTTAATGAGGCAACTAAAAAGTTGTCCTAATTAAATTGATTTTAAAAAATATTTGTTACTTTTTTTTTCAAATAGTTTTGAAAATAAAGTAGGAGCATAATAAGAACATTAATAAATTATTTATTTTCATTTTTAGAAACATGACAATATCTTAAGACATCCCAAAATAGAATAGAGGACAAACAAATAAGGATAGATGGGGGTATAAGTTTATAACTTAATTAATTTTCTTTTTCTTTTTAGCACCGCCCTCGCAGTGAGATATGATTGGTTCGTCCTACATGTCTAGATTCCCAAGTATTAATTAAATATCGGTTATTGTGCTAATGACCCATGGGCACCTTCAAACGTACTATAAAGTTGTCTGGTTTGACCCTGGTCAGACGATCTGAATTCATGTTGCAAAGAAAAAATGAAATGTTCATTAGTACTATATTATCATTATATTAAAGGGTTTCGCATTCCTAGTGGCGTCACTCTAGCCATCATCTTAGCAAATACATAATATTATACTGCATGTAGCATGCAAGCATTTTCTACAGTGTCATAAGATTTGTACGAAATGTTTAGTATATAACTGAGATATGGGGTTGGCATTGATACTCATGAGTTTAGGAGAAGTAGCAGCATAGATATTATAAAAGAGGAGAGAACTGTTGATAATCTGGTTGGGAGACGTGGATCAGTCCTACGAAAGAAAAAGAAAACAAAGAAATCGAAGCGCGATGAAGGAAGGTATATCTTTTATCTTTTATCTTTCATCATTTTCTGGTAACTTAAGTGAAAACACTAGCTACTTAGTAGTTACTAACTAGCCAGTTACATTGGCAAGGGAAGATGTAAATATAAAGGTTTTTACCTTTAGATCATCATTGAATTTAAACTCATACTTTAATTTTGTGAAAGATAAAGTTTGACTACAAATTAGTTTGTAACTAATGGCTATAACTCCCTATCAAAAAAAAAAAAAAAAAAAAAAAAAGCTATAACTCCTACAAAAAAAAATTAACATGATTATATATTTTAAAATTTTAACCATTGGATTGATGACATAACTATTGGTCTTTGATATTTGATCTTCTGAAAATTTTCAAAACATAATGGATATAAGAAGAAAATGTATTCCAATGATGGATTTAGCAAATGTAAGATCTAATAAAAAAAATATTGAGTGAATTTGTAACCATTAGCCAAACTTTGTCCTTTTGTAATTTTTTTTTTTTATAGATATGATATAATTTTAATTTATGGTATTTGTACGATGATAATCACTCTTTATGTTTTTCATACATATGTTAAATTTTATGTTAATCAGATATTATTTATTATTTGATATATATATATATATATATATATTTTTTTTTTTTGCATAATTTTAGACTATAAAAGTTTCAAATTTAAACATTTGATAGATGACATAGTTATTGATATTTAATATTTACTCTTTTGGAAATTTTGAAAGTGTGATGGATATAAAAAGAAAATGTATTCAGTAGTGGATTTAAAAAAATTAAGATTTAGTACAAAAAAATATTGAGTGGAGTTGTAACCATTGGCCAAACTTTGCTCTTTAGTAGTTTTTTATTTTATTTTATTTTATAGATATGATAAAATTTTAATTTATGGCATTTCTACCATGATAATCACTCTTTATCAATTAGTTTAAAACATCAATTTATTTTTTGTATAAATAGGATTCAAACTAGGAAAGTCAATACTGTACAAGTATCGATAGAACCAAAATGTGCAAATTAAATAGGGCTTTACAGCCCGAGATATTTATTGAATGTATACTTGGGAGGTAATCGGGAGAGAGGAAAGAACTACAAGAAAGCACAAGTCTTTGTTGCATACTTGCACTGCATAGTGTTTTTCTTTCTTTCTTTCTTTTAATTTTAATTTATTTTTAAAAGATTTTAACCACTAATAATTTTTGGACTATACTAAAGATGAAATTAATTTAGTCTCCGTAGTTCATCACACGGGCTTCCTTTTTCTGTTTTTTATGAAATGTTTTTCCTTATTCGCATCATATGGTTTACCTATCATGAAGTGCTTCACTTTAGCTATTTTCTTAACGTTTAAATTAAATTTTATATGCCACTATCTGTCTCTTTTGTTTTTTCCCCCATTTTGATCAATGAAGGTGTATCATAAAAAATTGGGTAATGTGACAAAATACTGAGGGGAAATCCATATTCCATACTTTGATATTAAACTGAGCGCAAGACTGTGTCCCATATGTAGTTTTATTTATTTATTTATTTAAATCGTAGTTTTATATATGATGCTATAACATCATATATAGGATTACTTTTTTTTTTATTTTTTTTTATTTTTATTTTATTTTTTTATAAATGAAAATATATAGGATTACTTAATCCTAAGCGCAAGTCAATATTGCAATTTTTTGTTTTGATCTGGTTTTCTTTTTGGGTTGGAAAGGAAATGCAAGGAACTTGCGTTTATAATTTTTTTTTAGAGAAAGAAAAGACATTTATATACACTTAGAAAGATTAGTAATCGGAACATTTGCTAATTCAGGTTCTGTTAGCTACATTCTTGGTTTTATTCTTCAAAGCTTTAGAGTCTAGAATCTACTACTGTATTGGATGAACTTATGTTGTTATCTTAAAACGGAATGGACAACCTTTTTAAGTATTATCTTTTGGAGAAGGTTTAACTTCAAACATGATTGGAGTTATCATCCTAACATGTAGCAATTGAGAAAATTATTTATGTGTAGTTTTAGTTATATAATCTTTTTAATGAGTCATGAGTAATGAGTCATGTAACTTGTTTAATTAAATAATTCAAAATGATAAATAATTTGTAATCAATGAGTTGAAAATGGTAACGTTAAATTATTTGGAGCAAAACAATGTTTTGCACAATATAATAAAAAAACTAAAAGCAAAACCCATTTTTCAAGTGTTTTTTCATTCTTATTTCGAGGATTAACAAAAGTTAACTTTTTGTACTGCCAGTCTTATAGTATTATCGAACCAGTTAATATTATTTTATAATATTTATGTTTTTTTTTTCCAAACCCACGTTTGGTGTCATGCCAACTTTATATATACATATATATATATATATATATATATACATACATATATATATATATATATACAATATTTATTTATTATATGATTAAATTGTCTCAATAATTATATCTACATCTTATTTTTCAACTGTGCAAGTGAGAAAGAAGTCTGTTCCTCCACAAAATTTCACGAGCCTCTCAATGGTCTCATCACTATCATACTTGGAATTTTTGCGACACACTATCAAGTCTTGGACTTCTCTCCACTCAAAGAATATGGTGCAATCATGTTGTTCTTCTTCATGGCAGCAATTATCTTCTGCATTGCACTTTTGGGAATAATTCTAGGACCTCAAAATGCAAAATACCTGCCCATGTTGAAGTTTAAATGAGTTTATCATGGGTCGCCGTTTCCCTATAGACACCTATAAGGTATAGAATGAAGTGAAAAGGGAAGTCGATAGAGATATCCTCTAAGAGGGATAACAAAAATTGAGCACAAGGCTCTATAATAGAGTTATAGTGAGGTAAAAGATGAAGAATAAATGTCATCACCATATTCAGGAACCTTGGACCTTTTGCAAAGCCTGAGCAAGGGGTGTTTTGTCGGTCACCTAAGAAGAAGGTGTCCCACAGAAGAGAGATGAGAGTTTGTCTTTGGACACAGTCCTCAGGCAATCATAACCAAGGAAGTCAGGATGTGCTATCCTAGGAAAGTGTAGTACCTCGAATACAATATCTAGAGTAACTATTGTAAGTGTACCTTGAATGCAAGAGAAGAAATGAGGTACAGAAGTATCGAATCTGTGCATATTGGAGTAAAACTCCTATATGATCACGGAGGGACAAGTGACTAGGATGTCACATAGTGACCCCCAACCCTTACTGTAAATGACAGTGAGCAGGTCAGTATCGGAGAAATTCGATAAGATGACTTGGTGTTCCGAATGAATGCATCATCGAGAAAAGTTCTCCGAAAAGTCTTTTTGAACTTTATCATCACGGAACCATACATGAGAAGGTGTAGGGTTAGAGGAAGAAGTGGATGCTCCAAAATGAAGAGGGTTTTGGCACAAAGTGGATTTGCGTTTGGGTGCCATAGTGCAGACTAAAGCAAGAAAGAGAGAGAGCGGGAGAGAAAGAGATAATCAGAAAAGCACCAACAAGACAATATACAAGAATATAAAAACTTGAAGGTATGTATGCATGAACATGTGATATGCAAACTTAAATACATTATGGGCATACCCCAATCCAAATCTACCATCACACAACATTGCAACAAAGTAAACACACATCTAAAATGCATGAAACATTGTTATAATGCAAATGTAATGCAATGCATGAACATTTAGGATCATTTATACAAAATCCATCCTAAAAATTTCACAAAAACTTCATCAATTTGGAAAACCCCAACAATTTTTCAAAAACCCAAAACCTAGATCTAAATGCATGAAGAATGAAAGATAAAGAGATCATACCAAGTGATTTGAGACAAGAAAAGGCCGAAAATCACGTGGGTTGAAGGTTTTGAGAGTGAAGAGAGTGTTTGGGAGGTGAAAAGACTAAAAAAAATCGAGAGAGATTGAGGAGAAATGAAGAAAAATCGCGCAGATCCTTTATATAGAAAGTCATAAATCTCGACAGATCGAAAGGTGTCAAGATTTAAAACGTGTGAAAAAGATGTTGAAGAGCTGTCTAGGACCTGTCATGAGATGTCCATAGCTAGAGGATCTTAATGGATTGAGAAGCCATTGAGCATCCAGAAAGTTTCTCGATGGATCAAGCAACTATCGAGGAGCTATTAAGAATGCGATAAAAAGTAGCTGAAGGGGCTCGATAGTTAGCCTAGCTATTGAGAGGTGTCTAGCAGCTGTTAAGATTGCTTAAAAACAATTTTTTAAGAAGAGAAAAAACACAGATATGAATGCAATCAAGTATGCTATACAACCAAAGATCCAAACAACATTTTAAGCTCTCAAAGTCATCTCTTAACATGCTCATAGATCCAAAACACACACACACACACACACTAAACAAGTCTAACCAATTTTATATTTCAAAAACAAGTTAAGATAGTTTAGTGA
>JAOXJQ010000107.1:3796969-3807074 GCA_025762765.1 Quercus bicolor | reverse complement strand
GAGCTGACCTGATTCTCCTACCCAGCCGTAGAGAAGACAAGAAACAGCTTACTTGTATGTTGCGGCTGAAAACAAAAAGGGACTTCTTATGTATATACACATGTAATTTTTGAGGAAAAAGGCTAGGGTTTTCAAGGCCCATATATATATACTTATGCCACATCATTTGGGCTTCATATCCCATAATATTTATATTATTTTTAATATCTTAGGCCCAAATCAATTTTAATCCATTTTAATTATAGGCCTCCATTAAAAATTAACGTATAGTCATTTAATTGGTATCAAATTATGGGGTGTTACATTATTGTAGTGACTCAAAAGTGGGGTCTTGCATTCCATGGAATCCCACATCGCCTAGGGAAGCACATGAGAATGTGTTTATAAGGAATGACTTCCTTTCAATGTGTAGAGGCCTTTTCCCCAGCGCAACCTGGGGAAGAACAAAACCATAAGGAGTATGGGCTCCAAAGTGGACAATATCTACACAGTTGGGACGGAGTCGTTACAGATGGTATCAGAGCCGTACCCTAGCCGGAAGTGTGGACCCCACACGCGAGGACGCGTGTGCTCGTAAGGGGGATGGATTGTAGTGACTCAAAAGTGGGGTCTTGCATTCCATGGAATCCCACATCGCCTAGGGAAGCACATGAGAATGTGTTTATAAGGAATGACTTCCTTTCAATGTGTAGAGGCCTTTTCCCCAGCGCAACCTGGGGAAGAACAAAACCATGAGGAGTATGGGCTCCAAAGTGGACAATATCTACACAGTTGGGACGGAGTCGTTACAGTGGGTTTTTGGTTGTGGTGTCTAGTTTTGAGTTTCAGCGGAAGGGATGGGGAGATCGGCGAGAGAGATTGGCGCCGGGGTGGATCGGAGCTTGCCTAGCAACTAGGCAGCGAGTCGGCGAGGTGGGTCTGTGGCAGCTGGGCAGCAGATCAGCTTGGTGGAGAAGAGAGAAAATGAGGAAGAGAGGCCGAATGAGTCTGAGGAGAGAGAGGGCAACGGGGAGAATGGGAAAGAAGAGAAAAAATAAGAAAAGAAAATAAATTATTTAAATATTACTACATAAATATGTTTTTTTTTTTTGGTGTGTGCTGGGGGTGGCTTTGGCTCTACATGGCAGTTTTGTTTTTGGTGGTGCCAAAAATAATGAATTTTTAGCATCATTTGATTCGTAAAATCATTTTTTATGTATTATTTTAAATTATAAAAGTTTGAAATTTAAATACTTGATTATGATAAATTTATCTTTAATCACCTTAAAATTTTGAAAGCATAAAAGATAATAGGAAAAAAAAAAGTAATTTAACGGCAATTACATTTGAGTAAGTTGAAGGGATCCCAACCATAACCATTCTTTTACATCACTTTACACGCAATTATACTCGAAATCTGGACATGGTCATGTGATTGGGGTGAATTTATGCAAACAACCTCCTTTTTATTTATTTTTATTTTTATGAATGTAGGAATGGACTTCTCCCGGATCTGATTGGGTTCTCAATGACTGTAACATACCAACGGAATTAAGATCCTCTCTGGATGATATGGGCTTCCCCATAGAAAAAAAAAAAGGAAATCCAAAGAAATTCATTTTACCAAAAGTCCCATTAAAGCTGAGAAAAAAACCAAGAAGCAAGGAATACTTTGATCCCATAGTTATTTCTTTTGGTCCTTATCATCATGACAAAAGAGAACTCCAGAAAATAAACACGATCAAAGATGAGGCCATGCTCAAGTTTATTAAAGAATCTGGCAAATCGTTTCCGGAATTTTACTATAATGTACGTAACATGAATCACCTCACTAGAGCTTGTTACGTTGATTGTTCGGAGGAAAAGTATTGTGATGATACGTTTGCATTGATTATGCTCCGAGACGGTTGTTTCATTTCATATTTCTTGGACATCGTGGTACATAAGAGGGTGGACAAGTTATCAGAGCTATTTGTTAATCATGGAGGTGTATTGGGATTTAATGCTATAATGAAGGACATGATTTTGTTGGAGAACCAAATTCCATTGGCAGTTTTGAAACTTTTGATGAGCCCTAAATACAATAATAAAAAAGTTGTACCAAAAATGATCAAGCAATTCATTCATACTCAATTTTTGGGCATATTTCCAGGGGAAGTTCCAGAAGATATGGATGACGAGCCACCGGCTAATTGTCTCCTTGAATGTATAAAAAAAGAATTCTCCAGGACCAAAGCTGTTGATAGTATTCTCCCTATCCCAAAACAATGTCTTTGTTTCCAATTCCTCAAAATTTGTTTATGGGAACGATTTGCAAATACCTCAGAAAGGGACCCCGGTCTACTAGATTGTCCATCATATCGTTCCCTTAGTGAACTTAAAGTTAGGGGGATCCATGTCAAGCCTACAGATTCTAGTCGTCATTCATTAAGAAAAAGAAAATCATTTTCTGTTATGGACACTGAATTCATACCAGGCTTTTTCTATTCACAGCTTAAGCTTCCCCCTTTGGTCCTCAGTCAGATGTCAGTAATATTGTGGAACAACTTGATAGCCTTTGAATTGAGTCCTGCATGTAAGACAGATATTGCTCTTATATCTTACATCTGTTTCCTGAATGCCCTCATTACCAATCCTGATGATGTGAAAGAACTGCGCTCAAAGCGTATACTTCTCAACCTTGCAGGTAGTGACGAAGAGACGTTTACATTTTTCAAAGAGATATCCCCAGGCTTGTATATACCTGACTTCATTTTCTGCAATATTAGAGTAGCTATTGAAAAGCACTGCAGGAGCAAGATAAGGAACTGGGTGGCTGAAATAATTTACAAATATTTTAGAAACCCATGGTCTGCTATTGGTTTATTTGCTGCTGTTGCTGTCCTTGTCTTAAGTCTTTTGCAGACTTACTTCACTATCAATCCTGGATAAGATGAGTGCATGGAATCCATTTGTAGCTACCTCAAAAGACAGCAGATCAAAAATGATTAGCATATACTGCTGCCTCAAAATGGAAAGATGATATCTACCTATGCCTCCAGTTACTTGTGAGTTGTGATATTAATAAAAGATGATTTATTATTATTATTTGTTGGGCTTCTAAAGACGCTTTGAATTTTACGCACTACTTCAATTTAAATTGTCATTGGACCTATTTTTTCTTAATTAATTGGCCACATTTACATTGTGTTGTAATTTGTAGAAGTGTAGTGGTGTTATTAAGTTCCATTTATGGCACTTCTAGTTACATCAACCTTGTTTAGTATTTTTTTCTTTGAATAAAATTTGGCTACAAAACAACCAAAAAAAAAAAGAAGAAAAAATTAAAGCAAATACACCTTGTCTTGTGCCTTTTAGATTATTATATACTACTATAGGTTTGTTTAATGTATGCCTTTAGTGCATATATTAATCATCTATTTTAAGAAATATTTATGAGAATTAAAAAAAATGTAAAAAAATTTAGTCACTTTTTTAATTTTCCCATAAAAATTTTTATAAAATAATTTACTAATATATGCCCTAAAGGAATACATTAATGAAACCCTAGTATTATTATTATTTTTCTTTATATTTTGGGTTATTATTTTTCTTTGTGTTTCTGTCCATTCATTATTTTGCATAATTTCACAACAATATCTTCTCAAAAAAACCTATGCCTTCTTTCTTTTTCTCACAACTGATCTATTCTGGTTTTTTAGAGAATGGAATTCCTTCAATTGATAGCCCTTTTCTTTGACTCATTCACTAGCTAAGTTTGCTAGAAATATGACAGAGGAAGCTTAGAAGTATCCCCTCCTCCAACCATGGCTGCTTGGTATTGATTCTCAAAAAATCTTTCTTAATGAAATAACATCAGTATCACCATCGCACACCATTGATGTAATAATCACTTCACAAATAAAAAAAATTTGTGGGGTGGGAGGGGGTCAAAAGTCAAGGTTCAAGTTTCTAGAAGAAAACTCTACACATATATACATGCATAAATTTGACTAAAGTAAAATTTTTATCTTGTGTTAAAAAAAAAAAAATTGAATGATAAAAAATTTGACTAAATTTATAAAAAAAAAATTTTAATAAATATCCCAAGATTTGGGATATTTGTAAAATTATTTTAATCTAAACTATAAAATGAATGATAAACAAAACTTAAAATGGAGATGATCATTTTCCATTTTACCAGCAGGGCTAATTCAACTATTCTACTCTTTTAAATAGCCTCTTATAAGTTTTTGGAAAAGTCTAAGTTACAAAATTTTTTACCAATTTTTTCACACCATATCTTTTTATGTTTGTGCTGTAGTGACGAATGAGAGACTCTGAAACCCAAAGGAAATTTTCGGTGTAAAAATAGGTGTGCAGCATAATTGAAAGTGTTTTTTTTTTTTTTTTTTTTTTTCTCCAAGATTGTGAGCAAAAAGATATGTATTAGTACACATGTTGTAACATACATATTCCAAAATGAAATTTTATCGTTTTGGAAGAACAAAATCATTTGTTATTAGCGTGCTGCACTGGCTGTTGTTTTATATTTCAGTCATAGTGTGTTGGGATTGGAATAAAATATTAGAACGTATCAATTTAGAAAATTTAGAATGAGTTTGTGGGATATTATACGTTTTATTATTTGTAAATTTACATCCTTTTAACATTTAAAATATTTAATTATAGTCTCTTACGTTTGACATCATTTTTTGTTTCACCATTCCATTTATTTATGTTAAGGACAAGTTCATAAAATACCAACTTAACTAAAAACGACATGATTTTTCTATTTAAAATTATGCTGTTGAGTTTTGAAATTAATCAAATTTCAATTTAAAATTGGAATGTGTATAAAACTTTGTGTAATAGTTTGTATGCAACAAATATTACCCAAAAACAAATTTCATCCACTGATTATTGCAATCGTACTTGTCAAGCAAGGTATCATCTACCTGAAAGATTCTTTGCTATGCATAGACCATTACAACAATTTCTTCATGTAACTTTTTTTTAAAATGAGATGTATTTTTTTGCAGGAAAAAAAATTTTTTCTCTTTCTACCAAGGAAAGTAGGACAACATCCTAACTTTTTTTTTTTAGAGAAAAAGAAAAAAAGAAAAAAAAGACAACATCTTACTTAATCTAAGGGATTTGCATCAAGAAATCCAAGGTGGTTATTCTTCAACCCATATTATAGCACAATATTTACCTATTACATTTGAATGCAGATAATTGTTTATTATGTTGAATAGGTAGGACAAAAGAGAGAGAGAGAGAGAGAGAGAGAGAGAGAAGTTTGTATTGTATTATGCTACAGTAGTTGGTTGCTTGGTTAGTAAATTTTAGCCACACACACGAACATTTGTTTGTATTGCATGTGGAGTTAACAAACTTGGTTAGCTTTTTAGAAGGCAATTTAGTATAATGTTCAATGCGACAAACGAAGAAACTCGAATCCAATATGGATACACAAGGCCCACTTCACCGTCCAAATACTGGCAAAACCATGTTTTTCAAACAAAATGTTTGTCACCTTTTCCAAATATTTTGTATCTTAGACACATGAGGTTGAAATTTTGTTTCTGTTGATACTTGGGGGTATTTTGGCAATTAAAATATTGAGCGTACAGTTACTTTTGAAGTAACATAAAGAAAAACAACGTGAAAGTTTAAATAGTATAAAAACACCCTTAAACGTTTAGACCCTCAATTTACAAAATAACCAATTTAAGTTTTATATCAAACAATTAATGTGCGGAACATGAACAAAAGATTAATACAGAATTGGTAAACAATCTAAGTCAATTAAAATCACATCCACAGCAGAAAATAAAAGGCAAAGATAAAGGGAAGAGAGATGCAAACACAAGAACAACACACGATGTGTTATCGAAGAGGAAATCGAAGCCCTCGACGTAAAACCTCTCTGCTGCCCTCCAAGTGGTAAACAATCCACTAGAAAATATAGTTAGGATACATGAATAGCAATAGACCTTCCAAGCCTAATCTACCCAGTGTACCTAATCCCTCCAAGTTTCTTGTTCCAACGAGGTTGCGCCGAACCTATTTCTTCTCTAGCTTCTCGGATTCCGCTACTTGACCATAGCATCCGCCATCCTTGGCATCTTCCAATGCTTCCCAAAGCTCCAAAAACACTCAACACTCTAAATGGGTGTGAGATAGAAATCTCCTCTCAATAGGTATGACAATGAGAGAGGGAATGAGAAGAGACTACAAATATTTCTCTCTAAGAATGAGTAGCTCTCTCTAATTGGGTGGGTGTTTTTAAGAAACCTCTCTTAAGGTTTTTCTTTCTGAATAGTCACATATATTTTGTGGGAATGAGGGGTATTTATACTGGTGTGAGAATGGAATGCGAAAAGTCAGTTTTTCCAAAACAGGGTTGGTTGGCGACTTGACCTCGCAACTTGACTGAGTCGCGAGTTCAAGCCCCGAGCTAACTAAATGGCCAGTCTGGATTTTTGTCCAGTAGTGCTCCAGCTAGCATGACTGTTCAGCTCCACTGCATGCTTTACGCGTGTGCAACTTTTGGCGGCTTGCAAGCCGCGAGATCTAGCCGCGAGTCCCTACTTCACTGCACAGTCTTAAGCATTTCTTCACACTTTCTCACACATTACCCTTACATGATTCCCACCTAAATACAGGGTTTCTAAGTGCTGTATTACAAGCAAATTTGTCATGGAATAAAGCCAACACATGATTGATTAAATTCAACCTTACACAAAGATTAGAATGAGAGAGTTAGAATCAAAAAAAGAATTCTTCACTTTTTTCTCTCATTCAAAACTGTGCATGAGAATTTCATCCTGCATGGCTCCTAAGTTATAAAAGAAAGAAGAACTTGTCTTCTTTCATGTAATTTTCTCTTTTTTGAAGATAGTTACTACTCTATAAAGAGGCTTACATTCTTGTAAGGCTCGATTAATTATCCTTAATTAATCAAGCTATTCTCAATGATGCTCGGCTAAATGGTAGTTCCTGTCCACCATCAAGATGCAAGCTATTCTCAATGATGCTCGGCTAAATGGTAGTTCCTGTCCACCATCAAGATGCATGAAGCTAGCACATGAATTCTACTTGCATGAAAAAAAAAAAAAAAAATCTTGAGGGTGGTTTTGTATGGTTAGAGGAGAATTCTACTTGCATTCAGCATCTTTGGGCTCAAGATGTATAAAGTATTTGCATGAATAAAATTTCTATCGTTTTCCTTAAATAAATTAACATCATAAGTTCTAGAGAATGGAAGCCCTTTACTCCTACGGAATCACAGCCCATTAATGAGTAAATGGCACGTGTCTTGCCATTTAAATTCAATGGTGGGAGAAGCCAAAGAGTTGCGTCAAAGGGGCAATGGCATGTGTACCATCATTTCGTCGTAAGTTTCCCCATGTAAGGCTCTTTTTTTTTTTTTCTTTTTCTTTTTTTAATAATGTAATAGCATATTTAAGATTAAAGCACTTTGAATGTATTTGAGTCTTAATTTTTAGTGTGTTCAAGAAGTATATCTATTAACTAATAAATGGTATTATTGAAGATACAAGATTGCTCAAAAAAATTTGAATTCGTTTGTCTTGGTACCTAGCTCAATACTTAGTGACCTATTGAAATTGAATGAATCTCGATACCAAGCTTAACACCTCTCAATCTATCAAGTTTCAGGAGAACTGAATATTAAATTCTATTTTTGGCCTATGATGAATTAACCTTCTAGGAATTTGTACACTAAGGTTCCATATAGACATATTCTATAGTTGTCATCATTGAGATAGAGATACACACACATAATAGGAGTTGTTGCAAAATTTGTGCACCTAGGGTTTTGTGTTAAGCTACTCCTAGTTCATCTAAGTGTGGATTGAAAAACTCTAAAAAGTTACAACAATAAAAAAAGGTTGATGTGGAGTTAATTGCAAATAGGAAATTTGTGCATTTGAGAAGTTTTCTACATGATCAAGTCTAATTGGAGATTGGTGTTAAGCTTCCTATATAGATCAGTAGGTTTTATTGTAGGTAGGTACTTGATAATAGGCGTGTAGGGTAAGATTCCTTGTACTTGGTACTCTTTTTTTTTCCTTTCTTATTAGTGGATTTTTCAGGAGTGGTGACCTGAAATTTACTCAGTGGGTTTTGCCTGTAAGGGTTTTCCCTATCGTGATCAAATCGCCGTATCAAACTTATTTTGTGCTGCACTTTAATTTTGTTTGGTGATTTGATTGTACCTTAATATAATTTGTATGTAATTTAATATAATTAATCAGCTTGAATAATTTATTAATTAACTAGGGTTAATCTATAACTTAACAAATTTTACTTATTATCTCAAAGAGAAATTTTTTTTATTTTTTTATTTCAGCAAAATCCAAAATTCTAAATGTTAATGCTTAGCATTGGGACATGTTTCTTACATATTAAATAAAGGTCCAGTTAATATATGTCCTTAGGGCACACATTAATCAGTCGTTTTTTTAAAATATTTTATGAGAAATTGAAAAAGCTGTAAAAAAAAGTTGGTAAATTTTTCATTTTTCTATAAAAAAATTACTAAAATGGTTTAGTAATATATGTCATAAAGGCACATGTTAGTAAAACCTATTAAACAAAGGTGTTATGAGCTGTGAAGGTCATAGGTTCTTAGAGCTAATCAAATGGTTATGACACCTGAAAATTCAATTAGTGTATAAAACACTATGAACGTTTAGACCCCCAATTAACAAATTATCAATTCAAGCTTAATATCAAACAATTAATGTGCGGAATAAGAACATAAGCTTAATACAGAATTGATAAACAATTTAAACCAAATAAAATCACATCCACAGTAGAAATTAAATGGCAAAGATTAAGGGAAAAGAGATGCAAACACAAAGACAACACAACGTTGTGTTATCGAAGCCCTCGGCGTAAAACCTCTTCACCGCCTTCCAATTGGTAAATAATCCACTAAAAAATGTAGTTGGGATACATGAACAACAGAAGACCCTCCAAGCCTAATCTACCCAATGCACCTACGCCTTCCAAGCTTATACTCCAACGAGGTTACGCCGAACTTATTTCTTCTTTAACTTACCGGATTCCACTACTTGACCATAGTATCAACCAATATGAAATTGGTCCCTTTCTAACTACTTCCCAAAGCACCAAATGGCTTTCTCACAGATATGGGTATAGTGAGAAAAGGTTTTGGTAATGTACCTCTTAAGGATGTAACAATGGAGAGGAAGAGAGTAGAGGAATTTGAAGAGTCTTTATGTGAAGATTGTGGATGAGTCAATTTCGTTTTTCTCTAGGGTTTCTCTCTCAAAATTCTCTCTAGAAGGTCTCCACATTTCGTGGGTATAAGGGGTATTTATACTAGGGTGAGAGTGGAATGCGAAGAGTCAGGTTTTTCAAAATAAAGCTGGCTCGTGGCTTGGCCTCGCGACTTGACTGAGTCGCGAGTTACCAGAACGGCTAGGCTGGACTTTTTCTCCTGTAGTGCTCTAGCTGGCGTGACTATTCATCTTCTCTGCACGCTTCACTCTTGTGCTGTAGTTGGTGGCTTGCCAGTTGCGAGTCACCTACGAGTCTCAGCCACGAGTCTCTGCATCCTTGCACAATCTTGAGCATTTCTTCACACTCTCACTACCCTTACATGATTCCCACCTAAATACAGGGTTACTAATTGCTAAAATATAAGCAAATTTGGCACGGCATAAAGCCAAGAAGATGGTTAATAAAATTCAATCTTACAATCTCCCCCTTTGGCTATTCCGTGACAAAACCCTAAAACAAACTCTAGACTTAACATGTGAGTTGCGAACAGTTGAACAAAACTCACTCACACCTAACTCTAGAATCTGATAAGCTCTTGAATCATATGAACAAGAATCTCCTCAAACACAACACATTATGATCATTGTATGTAGAAAAACTTGTAATTGCATATGAGGCAAGCACAATGCGATCAAGCAAAATTGAATGAGTAATTAACCATGGTTTGACCAAACAAGCAATCACTATAAAATAGTGACCACAATGCTTATTCACACTTGGAATGAACATTTGGACATACAAGCTAATAAGCTCAATGCAAATCACTTGCATGCCCAACACTCAACCAATGCACAATACATAAAGTATA
>JAOXJQ010000107.1:3779611-3789724 GCA_025762765.1 Quercus bicolor | reverse complement strand
GATTAGAATGCACATATACCAAATCCTCAACGCGTGCAGGAGCCATTTTGTTTCTTTTTAAGGAATGAATGAATTTGCATGTGCCCCAATTTCTCTCAGCACATGAAGATGAGCAAGGTTGTCCAAGAAGTTTAAGGGCAAGGGTTTGAAAAGTTGGAAATGCGGAGCCATGGTATTGCCACCAAACCAAATGTTGTAAGGCCCACCTATCTGTCAAGGCACCTAGTGAAGGAAACCTCCCTCCTAAAAATTTAGCAAACTCAAACTTCACCAATGTTAAGTCATTCTCATCTTCAAAGTATCGCTCCAAACACTTGCTTCTTTCCATAGAAATTTCATGATCTCGATGTGGAGGGATGCGTTTTGGATTCGCCGAAAGCCATTCAATGGAGTAATACCTAGTTAAAGATTAAAAAACAAATATAGATGAAACATGTGTTTTACTAAAAGGGTGAACTAAGGAAAATAGAGAATAAATGTACTTACTTAGGATTTAAGGAATGAGCCAAGCAATGTAGTGGTGTACAATTTTTAGTCCATTGATTAATGAGTATATCATACACCACACCCCAAAATGAGCTATACTGATAATCTTCCAAGCCTTCATGCTGATATATTATTGCCTTCACCTTCTTTATCATTGAATCCTACATCTCATACACAAGATGAATATAAGGCTTGTCTGTGTCGGCTATTCGTAGCATATCATAAATGGGTGTTGTGAATTCAAGGATATAATCAATATTATCCCACCAAAGATCACTTAGAATCATATCTTTCACCTTTTGAGTTTTTCCAACATCATCCTCCCTATAAGAAGCCCATTGGTCACTAATAGCCGTGGCTTAAAGGCATCTTTTTATCAACTTCAACCTTTTCAACATTACAACCACTGAAGCAAATCTAGTATCAGCAACTTGGAGCAGTTTTAATGGACAAAATTCATTAAACATTGCCAACTTCATTGAATGGTTCATGATAAAAACACGTATAAAGAATGCATCATCAGCAACACGTGTAATCCAACTACATTTCTCATATGTAACTTCATTCTTTTCAGTGTTTTTTGCTGCACAAATATTCTTCAAAGCTAGATTGAGAGTGTGGACAACACAAGGTGTCCAAAATATTTTAGGATACTCACCTTCAATAAGAGCTCCAGTGGACTTCATCACATTAGCATTACCAGTGATGACTTAGACAACTTTTTCATGTCCAATCTCTTTTATAGCATTCTTCAACACCCTAGCAATATAATGTTTGTCTTTGAACTCACCTAACCCATCAATTGTCTTTATAAACACTAGACCCCTATCTGATACAGCCATAATATTAATAAGAGGCCTCCTTTGTGGATCTGACCATCCATCAGAAACTATACTTACACCATTTTCAAGCCAAGAGTCCTTAATTAGTTTCAAAAGTCTTTCAACATGAGTTCTTTCTTTTTGCAAAAGTGTTGTTCTCAAGGCATTGTATCCAAGAGGAAGATAACCCGGAACGCTATGGTTAGCAGCAAATGCATAGGAACTACGATAATGTGGGTTCCTTGCAAAGTTAAACAGAAGCCTACTGGTGTAAAACATCCTAGCAATTCTGCTATCCAAATCATGTCTAGCATTATTCTGTAATGCTTTCTCTAAAGTAGAATTCATAGTCAATTTCCTCCTCTTAGCATCAACCGGATTTGTACTATGACTACTATCACTCCCTTCCTGTCTCCAAAATGGGGAAATAGGTATCCCACGGCCTGGGGGAGGTGGGGGTAAGGGAATTTGACTTCTTTATTCTCTCTCTAACTTATTATTCTCAACTTGATCATGCATTCGCTGCATTTCCAACCTATGGCTCTTTGTCACCTTACCGCATGCTCTAATACCTTTGCCAGAAATTTGTAATAAATGAGCCTTAACCCTAGAATAGGATCCCATAAAAACTATATCACAATAGTTGCACTTAAAGTATGTGTTTCCACCTGATTTAACAGAAGCACCAGGTGGTTTTTCTACTTTAGTCACATACTGCCAAAGAGGAGATTCATCATTTGGCACTTCTTGATTAGATGAAGGTGAACTTTTTGTGCTAGTAACTTCGTCCATTGTAAATTCAATAGATTCAATTTAACCTACAAATAATAACTATTAACTAAATAAATAATGATAAATCAAACCCAAGTTCACAGATTCACAAATCACAATGAGTAATAATAATAACTATTAACTAAATAAAACTAAGATTGAAAAGAAACTAAGATTCACAAATCACAGGTTCATAAATCACTTTTGAATCCTATCTTATCCTAACTGGTTTACAAATTTTATCAGTTAGGATTCTTATCCTAACTGATAAAATTTGTAAATCACAGCAACCATATTAATAACAAAACCCTTTAACTCCCACAAGAACTGAAAAAACAAGCAAAAAAACACAGCAAGTAGTCAAGCACACAAATTTTCCGATTCACAAATTCATTTCTAAGCAATATGAAAGAGAGAAATTGTAAAAAACAGAGAGTAAAAATTCAAGAGAAGAGAAGAGAGAGCATACTTGAAGGCTGAAGCCAAGCACACCGCACTTGCAGAGAGTGTAGAGCATAGAGAAGAGAGATGAGGGACGAAGTGAGAGAGAGTGTTTGGACGAAGTGAGAGTGTGTGAGAAAGTCCTAGGGTTTTAGGTTAAGTTCAAACGGTGCGTCTTGCACCTTTTTTTTTTTTTCTAAATTTTGTCCTGACTCGGCCGTTTTAGCTTGAACCGGCCATTTCGGTGGTTTTGGCCAATACGACCCGAGTCAGCCCGATTTGAGTTGCGTCGGCACGAGTCGGGATATCCAAGTGGCTAGATGCAGCCCGACGCAGCACGGATGCGTGGTCTGCGGCGTCCCTCCCACGTCGTCACGTCCCGCCACATTAAACGTGAGTGTGCTGGGTCCAGAGCCGCGTCCATGCATCCCAGGGAAATAAGCATGCATGAAAACCACATATTTTTTGAAACTTAATGGTAATAATGCCAATTAAAATGAGTAATGCTCAGCCAAATACAAAAACAAGTTGAAAAGGCACAATTAAGAGGCAAAAGCACATTTACTAAATTACTAATATAATGGTTGTTAGGTTTTTGGAAAATATTTGCAAACTTGACTATAACAAATAGATTGCTCAAATGCCTCATTGAGCAAACGGGTGTAGAGAAGTATTTGGCAGCTGAAACTCCCTCACAAGCTAAGACATTTCGCATGGAAAGCAGGCTAGAATATCCTAGCCACCAAGGATAACCTCATATGAAGGAAAATTAACAAGGATGATGCTTATGTCTTATGTGGTCAACCTGAGGAAACAACGTGCCACCTGTTGTGGTTTTGCAAGCATGCCTATGAGGTATGGGAGTCCAGCAAGCTTACTCTGCCATTTGTCATTGACCAATCTTGGACTTTCTTGGATATTGTAAAGACCTTGGAAGATTAGGAAGTAACCCAGCTCGATTTGTTAGAGAAGGTTATCTCAATTTGTTAGGGAATATGGAAAGACCGAAATGAAAGAAGGATGGGAGGCTTGGGCAAGTCGGGAAGAGTGATCCTAAAGACTGCTCTGCACCTTGTGGAAGAGTATCGCGCTGCAAATGATATTAGACAGGGAGATAATCCGGGTGTGGGTCCATTGGCAATATGGAAGCCACCTGACCTGGAACGGTACAAAGTGAATGTAGATGGTGCAATTTTCAAACATAGGAAAAAAGCGGGAATTGGCATGGTGATTCGGGATGAATTTGGGGAGGTAATAGCAACCTTAAGCAAGATAATGAATGCACCGTTGGGGGTTGTAGAGATAGAAGCAAAAGCAATGGAGGCCGGGGTTTCTTTTGCAAGAGACGTGGGCATTAGGAAGGTGGTGTTTGAAAGCGACTCACTGATCATTTGTAAGGCCCTCCAGGGAGATGGGGGAGCACCTTCTTCCATTCAAAATGTGCTGAAAGGAATACTGGAACTAACCACAAGCCTTAGGAGTTTTTCTTTCTCTCATGTGAAAAGACAGGGAAATGTCCCTACTCACTTGTTAGCGCAGTTTGCTAAAGAGCTTGAGAACTATGTAGTTTGGCTAGAGGAATGTCCTAGCTTTTTAGAGCACGCGTGTGCTCATGACATGTCTGTAGTTTCTCACTCTTGATTTTAATGGTATTACTTAGTATTTCCTATAAAAAAAAAAAAAAAAAAAAATTGGTGGGTGAGATTCACATGCTCATACCCAAAAAAAAAAAAAAAAACAATTCACACGTGTTTCAACTTCAACCAAAAAATTCACACGAGTTCCAACTTCAACCAATCATTCAAAAGCAACCAGCAAAAGTAATTTCCCTTGAACAAAATCATGGTACAATCTGTTGTAAACCAAAAGGTGCTTGACAACTCCTGTAATTCCACTTGGTTGGAAACTCTATAAAAGGAGGTAGAAATATGGTGTGAATATGTGTGAGAAAAAATATAAGGAGTGAGTGAAAAAAGTTGTAGAGAATACTCAAGGCAGCAGCCAAATATTTTTTTTTAGTATAAGAGAAAATTTTTTGGAGAGTGCTCAAGGTAGTAGCTAGCCTTATTTATGAGAATTTTGTAAAAGGCCATAGCCTTACTTGTGGGAGTTGCACGGCGACACCCTAACCTGAAAAAAAATTATTATATATAAAATTTAAAAAATTTATATTTTTTAATTTTTAAAAATATTTGTGACCACCATAAATTTTTTTAAACCCAACATAATTAAACTTTAGACAAAATTTGGCAACAAACTTTGTTGTAGACTAAGAGTATAACACCACTCAATATTTTTTTTATTAGATGTAAATTTTGACAAATCCACCATTGGATTACATTTTCTTTTTATATCCTCTATACTTGTAAAATTTCAATATCGATAGCTATGTCATCAATCAAATCTATAAATTTCGAGTTTTTGTAATCCAAAATTATACATAAAAAATAAGTTTATAGATCAAATAACAAATAACATCCAATTGACATGAATTTGACATGTGTTTTAAGAACATAAAGAACATGTAATTCAATGATTAGATTTTTAAAATATGTAATCATGTTAATTTATTTAGTGAGAGTTGTAGCTCTACAACTAAGTTTGTAGCCAAACTTTGTCCTCAAATTTTGGTCCCCTTAACAATATATTAGGTCCTTACCAAAAAAAAAAAAAACAAGAAGTTTTTTATCTAACAAACATTTTGAAAAGGATGTAACTTGCAACATTGATAACAAGACTATCATGCAAAGACTTCAAAATAAGAAAATTAGTAAAGAAAATTGTAAGACTTATGTATTTGTGTGTATGTGTGTGTGTGTGTATTTTTTTTTTTTTTTTTTTTTTGTTGATATATGAATTTTCTTTTTATTAAATTTTTTATAATTTCAGTTTTTTAATGACCGCCCTAGAAAATATTTCTGGAACCGTTGCTGACCGTAGCCTTTGTTGTTGACCACCATAACATTAGATTACAAAAATTTGAAATTTAAACATTTGATTGATGATATTACTATTGATCTTTTATCTTTTAAAAATGTTGCATGCATGGAGGATATAAGAAGGAAATGTAATCCAATGGTGAATTTATTTATTGCTATTTATTTACTAACAGTCTTTTTTATAATCTGCATTTTTACATAGAAAAGAAAAACATACTGATTGCCTTAATTTATTTTCCAAATTTCTCGAAATTCCCATTATATTTTGCCAACTTTCTTGGGTCTCAACCCTAGCATTCCATTCATATAAATATGTTTAAAATTATGGATGTAAATGAACCAAGTTGTTCATAAACAGCTCGGACTTGGATTTATAAAAGACTTATTCATATTTGTTTGTTTATAAATGAGTTAAACTTGAGCCTTAATTTTAGGCTTGTTTAATAAATAAGTTAGCCCCATCCAAAAAAATAAAGAATTGTACATGAACAGACTTTTAAAATGAGTTTGGTAATAAATTTATTATGATCTTGAAAAATAAACTCATATCTTATAATCAAGAGGAAAAAGTATGCTTATTCTTATTCATAGAAAACTATTAATCTCGCAATAATTACTTTCTTATTTTATATTTGAAATTGGTCAAGAAATACTCATTACTTGAGAATAATAATAATTTTAGTTATAATGTTGACGGCTGGGGTCAAACACCACTTCTATTACACGCTCTAGACTAAATGGCAATCAATCAGACTACTTTATCTCCCAATAAAATTTTCTCGCAATCTTTCCTATTGAAATTCCTTGAGGGGCAATTATGATCCTATTTCACCTATTCAATAGATTGAATCATCTTCTAGAGGAAATACGATGATAACGGCCAAAGAATGACCCATTGGCAAGAATTCCAGTCTCGACCACTTCAATAACTCTAGATTTAACTGTGTATTTATCAAAATTCAAAAGTCCTATAAGCGTGTACCTCGTCAACCATCCACTTTGTTATTTTACAAGAACGTATGTAGTACTTCATCAACAATCCACTCAAGACTCCGGGTCCGTTTGGATACCGCTTATTTTACTGAAAACTAAAAATATTGTAGCAAAATAATTTTTAAATGTGTAAATAATGCCATGTGACCCATTTTTAGTGAAAGTTTTATTAAAAAAGACGTTTGTAGGTCCCCTGAGCGGTGCATGAAATTCACTAGATCTCAATTAACGCTCTTCTCAAAAAAAAAAAAAAAAAAAAAAAAAAAAAAAAAAAAAAAAAAAAGTGAAACGCTGGATGTGAAACGCAGACTCAGTATCCAAACGGGTACTCCATTTTCAAGATCGTGTGTGGTACTTCGTTAACCATCCACCTTGCTATTTTATTAAAATTTAATCTCCACTTATAAACCCACTTTGCTAATTTTAAAAAAAATTAATGAAAGCTCCATTGGCTTTCTCATTAGTCCACAATTTAATCACCCCGATGTATAGTACTCCAGGACTATATGGTGTGGTATTCAAAGTTGGCAAAGACTATAATGTTATAAAGACTTGGTAATATCATTGCTGCCCAGAATTTTAATATGGTCAATGAATAGTTAATAATGACTCATTTTGAGGTCTCTTAATGTAAAAGATTTTTCTAAAGTATATTGTTTTAAGGGTATAAGGGTCATGCTAATGAGTGCCCTTAAGAATCCATTTTAAGAAAGTTTTGATACCACTTTTATGGGAAATGCAAAAAAAATTGTCAAAACATTAATTTTTTTTTTCCTATAAAAACTTTCTTTAAATAGATTATTAATCGATATCCTAAGAGCATTTATTAGTATTTCCCTTTTAAAATAAAGCAAGTGGACTTATGCCCATTTATGTCAGTTGAGTACTTCAGGACTTTCAAATGTTGGTACTTGAATTTTTTGTTTTTTAGAATACTAAGTATTTTATAACACACACACGGGGAGAGGGAAGAAAGTTTTTTTAAAGAAACTTACAGTAGTGTATATCCAAAATGGCCTAATTTGTACTAGAAGTTGACAAAGACTAGTGTTAGTGTTATAAAGACATGGTAATGTCACTCATGGATGCCCATAATTTTAATATAGTCAATGAATAATAATGAGTGAGGGGTCTCTTAATGTGAAGAATTTACTAAAGCTAGATATATTCAAATTGGGCTCATTTTGGATAGGACATAATCTTTTTTTTTTTTTTTTTGGAGAGGAAATGATAGTAGTTTTTATTTAAAAAAATCATGTTGTACAATAGAGAAGAGGAAAGAGGGACATTTTTCTAACCGAACAATGGCCTCATCCTCTTTTGTAGCACGATTACATCGCAATGGTATACTATCAAAAGAAATAAAAGAAAAACTATCTCTAATTAAGCCAATCTCATCACCCTTCGCTCTGGTCCTGATGTGGTTTCATAAGTTGAGCCAGTTGGCCCTTGTTAGCTTTAAAATGATTTTCGTCCAAGTGGTGTTGAATGAGAGCTCAAATCGTTGGGAAGTAATGAATTACTCGTACCAAGCATAACAAAATCGAATGGATAGCATAGCTCCCCATTCTTATCAAATCGAAAAAAAGTAATTTATTTGTCTAAAAAATACAAAATCTGTTCATTTGGGCGGAATTTATCATTGCATTTTAATTCAAACTATAAGGGACAAATACAAGAATTGAAAGTTTGTAAACAAAATTACGATGTGCTGTTATTTGGTTTTGGGTTGGGCTGATATGTGATGTCAGGGTGTGCAAAAATATTTTTTAAGGGTAAATTAAAAAATATTATATATATATATATATATATACATACATATAGAGAGAGATAAGTTCAAGTTATACCTTTTTTAAACCATTGATTTTCATTAGATCTAATGGTTAAAAACACACAAATGTCATTTCAAATCTAATGTTATCAAGTCATTAAATTCTCTTCTAAAAAATAAACAAAAAGTCATTAAACTCTCACCCTCCTCCGTTGTCTTCTTCTTCTTCTTCTTTTTCCTTTCTCTCTCTCATATGCCAGGACCTCCATGAACTCCTCCAATGGAACCAAATAACTCAACAAGAGATAAAGCATTAGCATTTTTAATCTTTTCAATTAGATGTGAATGATATGCATCTGTGTAAATAGATTTCTTGGGAATAGGCAACGATTGAATTAATTTGTTATTTGACAATTCTCCTGAAGCAAACAGATACGAGTAATAAACAACCTTCACTACATTAGCAGACCAACTGATTTATTAACTTTATTTTGTTGTGATGGGAATGTCAGATTGGATTCTAATTGGTGCATTTTTCCTTGACTCTTTAGTATTCCTAATAGAGAAGTTATGCCCTCCACCCAAAATCCCATATGAATATACTATAGAGAAGATGTTGCAGTGAGTGGCTGTTGCATGTTAGACAATGTTATATCTGGGATTTGGATAGCTAGTACTTCTAATAAGTCTTTTAAAAAGATATTCTAGCTGATGCATGTTTTCAGATCTGCTGCTTGTACTACAATAAAAGTACAATGTATAGATTCCCTTGTTGATTTATTTGGTTCGTTGGAGGAGTTAATGGAGGTCTAGGCAAATGTGAGAAAGAGAGAGAGGTGTAGAAGAAGAAGACAACGTGGAGGGTGAAAGACTTTAATGACTTTTTGTTTATTTTTAGAAGAGAATTTAATGAGTTAATGATATTAGGTCTGACATGGCACTAGAGTATTTTTAACCATTAGATCTAATGAAAATCAATGATTTAAAAAATGTGTAACTCTTATAAAGTTATACTAGGTGTAATTTAAACTCATTTTATATATATATATATATATATATATAGACTTACACATGATTTTTTTTTTCAAGTTAGAACATGATGTAGAGCTGCCCCTAACTACCCTCAAGGAATTCCTCCCGGTGTGTGGGTCCACCGAGAAAATAGTTAGATACTAAAAGAAGTTTGAATACCCTCGTTTATTAAAAAAAAAAAAAAAGTGTAACTTAATCCATGCTTGCATCTTAGTTCTCCTTTTTTTAACTAGCATGTAACGGACATATATAAGAACAACACTACATATATAAGAACAAAAGCCTATCAAGGTAAAAAGAAGTTGAAGAAAAGAATATGATGTGTCGTTGATAATTTGGTGAAGCACAACCCAAACCCTACAAATAAGACAAAAAAAAAAAGGGTTACTAAATGTTACGTTTGAATGCTAGAGTGAGCCTGAAAAGAAAAATCACAACGTTTACTCAAAAATTTTACAAATTTCTTTTCAAATTCTATGATTCTCAATATCCCAAAATAACATAAATCGAAAAAGTAAATGATGGTATAAAAAATTAGAAAAAAAATTTTTTTGTTAAGGTTTTAACCAAGAATAAAAAGGAATAGAAAAAAAGACAATATAGCTTTCTTACTCTTAAGTCCTCAGTGATCCTTCTACCACTCATAGTTTGTAGAAACCCAAAGTGGCAATTTAACATTGACAGTGGCATGCCTTCAAAATGTGAGGATATGGACTCAAAAGTGTGTTACTTTTTTTGTTTATCAACAACTAATATAATATTGAGTAAATGACAAACATTACAGAATTAATTGGATTGCAATTTTTCTCTTCTTCTTCTTCCGAAAGAGCTTACAAATTTACAAAATCAGAACAAGTGA
>JAOXJQ010000107.1:3754973-3770452 GCA_025762765.1 Quercus bicolor | reverse complement strand
GCGAGAGAGCGAGAGAGAGAGAGAGAGAGAGAGAGAGAGAGAGAGAGAGAGAGAAGAATTTGACATGGGTTGAAAAAGATTGTGTGCAATTAGTATAAACTGATGAAAGAGACTAAAATATAGTTGAAGTGACAAGTGAAACTCAAAAAGTTAGCTCTGGCTTCACAGTTAATAAAGCCAGTAAAAAAATTGATATAAAAAAATTTCTCAATAGGCACAATATTTGTTAGAATGACCTTTTCATTTAGGAAAATGTTAACGGGCACCATAGTGCATGCTAAAGATGAGTTGTTATGGAGTTCAACTAATAAAAAAATAGTATAAATTGAAGAGAGAGACTAAAAATACGACTGAAATGTTAAATGGAACTCAAAAAATTAGTTCTATGGGCTCCACATCCTAAAAATAGTTTGACATGCACCGTATGGTGTTAGTAAGTACGACCCTTTTGAAAAAGATTAATATCAATACCAATCTAACATGACATTTCATTGGAATGATTTGTAAACTGTGATGTTTTGGAGTAGTTCTAAGATCACAAAATATTCCATAACTTTTTGACTACAACTCTGATGTAGCAGACTGTAAGTGGTTAACCATCAGTATATTACACATAAACCCATCATTTTTTCTTTACTAATCATATTCTGTCACATTACAATTGTGGTAAGAAGTTATGAAAAATTGTATAGTCATAGACTTTTCCCGATGTTTTGTAGCCTGAATGAATCATCAACCATGATCCAACCATGACGTATGGAAGCTGCTGTACTGGGTTGGGATGGTTCCTAAGGGTACACAATTTTCAATCATTTCCTACGTACCCTTTCTCGTACGGATCGTTCCAATTCCAAAAATCCCTCTGCATGAAGTCAACATTGGCATCTCCTGACTCCTATATCAATGTCCATGTTGGCTAATGATTATAATACAATTTTTGGTTTTACTTGATCTCCAAGGGACTTTTATTTTTCATGTCAAGGCAAAACTTTAACCTCTCCAAAAACTAAAGAGGTCTTTTGTCTGCATAATAAGGATCTTCTTTCTTTTAAGTTTTGTTCAACATTTTATAGTTTATATTGAATATATGTATAATTCCACGTATTGAGTTTCCCTTGCACCCTAAAATGATTAATCAAGTTATAATTGAAGTTACTCGTAATTGCTTGTAACTTCAAAATCTGCTTAACAAAACTTCTAATATGAGGCTTAGCATATGCCTACATAACACAAGCTCAAACAACCCAATGCAATTCAATTCGCACAAATTTGAGTATCACATTATACTGTCTAGCATTTATATAAGAGAGCGCAAGTTCTAGAAAAAAATGGAATTCTTTCACTTCTCAATCCTTCATAGGGGTAATCACAGGTCGGTCGGACTCAATTTTTAGTGTTAACTCCTCAACAAACTTGATCACGTTGGGTCTCTATTTCTTCTACCCCTCGCCGAACGTGAGCATATGCAGGTTGCTGACCAAGCCAATCCTCAGAATCAACCCTTTTCAGATTTGTTGGTTCTGGATTTGGCGGATTTATCGGATGCTGAGTATGAGTTGATAGTTCTAGGCTTCTCGCCCCAGGGCATATTTCTTACATTTTATATAAATAAAGGTATTATGAGTATTGGTCAAAGGCCTGGTGAGATACACCAGAGTTGTAGAAAACCAAAGGGCTGTGAAGATCATCGATTTCCTTGTACAAAACAAATGGTGACCCTTGCGTCAGGGTAGCATGATGTTATAACTTGACCATGCCGAAATGAATTTTTTTATATTATGCGTCAGGGTAGCAGATCTGAATCCGCTTCACAAACCTTATGTATATAATAGATTTCCTTGCAATCGTATTAATTTAATATAAGTGGTTATTATTATGAAAAAAAAAATTAAAATATCATAAATTTTATTATAAAAGACTTATAAACTAAAGTGATAATCCTTCACCAAAAAAAAACTGAAGTGACAATCAATATGAACGATGTCACCTAAATAAGATAGTAAATAGCTATTTAATCAATATATCCTTGCATATATTAGTAACATATCAATTTATAAGATTTACAATAATAAAATTTGTAAGTATTATCTCTAACATTATTCTATTTTTATATGCAAAATTTTTCACAACCCTGATGGAGTCGACCGTAGGACCATCTTACCAAATTATTACTGGCCTTTGTACAATACTAAGGATAAAAAGGATTGATTTGGTATTTTTTAAGGTATAATAATATAATTGTATAGCAAAGGTTTAATTATATATATATACTCTCTCCGTCTCATTTTGTTTGTCCTATTTGAAAAGTCAAATTTTTTAAAGGAACATAATTTATTGTCTTGTCTGCCTTATAAGAATGTATAAGTTTACAAAACTACCCTTAAATAAATTTATCAGCTTTTTTTTTTTTAAAAAAAAGAGTTATTAATGACATAAAATAGGGATATAATAGGAATATTAGTAAATTAATGACTTTTATTTTTAGAAACATGACAATATTTTGGGACGTCCCAAAATGGAATAGAGGACAAACAAAGTGGGACGGAGATAGTACATGATATTGGGGTAGGTATTGATAACAACAACAAGGCAAGCATGGAGTTGAAAGAGGAAAGAAGTTCTGGTTACTTGGTTGGGAAACATCGGTACTTAAGGGTCCGTTTGGATACAACTTATTTTGCTGAAAACTGAAAACACTGTAACAAAATAATTTTTAAATGTATGAATAGTACCGTGAGACCCATTTTTAATAAAAAGTTGCTACAAAGTTGCTAAAAAAGTTGTTGAAAAGTTGCTGAATAGTACCTGATGTGCACTGTACATGGACCGAAAGTCAAAAAAACATGGCTAACCAAGAAAAAAAAGAAAAAAGAAAAAGAAAAAAGAAAGAGGCAAAACGCAAATGCGTGAACGCGGACGTGAATCCAAACTCACGTCCATGTTTGCTGCGTCCACGTTTGCTGCAATGCACATGAATGCGTGAACGCGGACGTGAATCCCAACTCCCTTAGGATGGGTTTGGATCCACGTTTGCTGCAATGCGTGTTTCAGCTTTTTTTTTTTTTTTGCTTTTAGCCGCAAAAGTTGACTTTTTAACCGTGAACAGTGCATTCGTGCACTGTTCATGAATCCACAAATATCACTTTTCAACAACTTTTTCATTAAAAATGGGTCTCACAGTATTATCTACACATTTAAAAATTATTTTATTATAGTATTTTCAGTTTTTAGTTTTTAGTTTCAACGAAATCAATTCTATCCAAACTACGAGGACTACGGAAGAAAAGGAAAACAAATATATCAAAGAGAAGGTATGTCTTTTACTCTTTTATATCTCTCTTCATTTTTTGCTTAGTTACTAGCTAACCAAGTTGGTTCAAGATGCCTTGTTACTTGTTAGTCTCTTGCGTTTCCGGATGTAATTGCATTAGGTACTTTTATGGAGAACCGAGCTCGATACTCATTAGGTACACTTTAGACACACAGTTTTAGGAAAATGTATATTATGTCGATGAGAATTAAGGGTTTTAGAGAATCGAGATTGAGAAAAGTTGGATAGAATCAAGTCTTTGTTCATACTTGCATGTTAGTGTTTTTTTTTTTTTTTGTTTTTTTTTCTCCAAGGGTTTTTATAAATACCACCTTGATTTCCCATGTAAGTCGTTTTTTATTTTTTACTTTATTTTATTTTATTATTTCACAACTAATTAATATTTTCTGAAAATACTATATATGTGAATCAATTTATTCCCTATATTTCATCTTAAGCTTTATTTTGTAAAGTAATCACTATAAGAGATAATTATAAAATACTCCAAATGTATCTTAAATGCATATTCTCCCTTTTTCACATAATAGTGAAACACTTTTTTTTTTTTTTGAATATTCTATAATTCTCCCTCTAAAGTGGCACCGACATTTATAACATCATTGTTGTTATTATTTTGTGTATTTTGTATCAAGTGATCACATATGAAAATGCTTCACTAGGTATTAATTAGTTCAATTCAAAGGAAAAAGTTTAGGCACCCCTAATAGCTGTTAAGTGAGTCATGTGTATTGTCCATGATATAAAAAATTGAACACACATTAGCTCCAAACATGATTGGAGCCAAACTTTATCCCAATTCCAACTAGATCTTACAGGCCACCTTATTGTCTTTTTCTTTATTGGCATTAGCGACATGCTCGAGGTCTGTGTGTTCAAAGTGTTAGTCAAGTAATGAAGCAAAACAAAAGGATGAAATTAAGGGAAGTAATGACAAACTCATCTTCGGATTATTTGGAAACTAACAAAGAAACAAACCCTAGTAAACCTTGATCGCATCTAAGAAACCATGATCCAAATTGTTTCTTTACTTCTTCTTCATATATATATATATATATATATATATATATATTATTTGGAAGAGGTATAAAGTTTGGAAACAGGATAAAATTAATCATAGTTTTCTTCCCACAATAGAAAATACTCTCCTAAAAATTAAAACTCGCGAGTCACGACTCACGACACTTGAAAATAGTCTTTTACGTCAAGGCCATATATATTACCAAAGATTTTATCTGTTGCATAAGAGCCAAAATATCCTTTTATTGTTTAGTGAAAAAGCAACCTACATCTACGTCTATATCCAATAATTATTATTATTATTATTATTAAAAAAATTGTCTATTTGTTAACAACTTCTAATATCATCACATAAATTTTTGAAAGCACTTTTTTTTTTCACATCATCATTTTAATATAAGTTTCTATTTGATTTTTAAAATTACAAATAATCCTAAACTATATTGTTTAAACTTATTGGAACTCATTGTATTTTTGGATAAAGTAACCCAACAATCAATAAATTCTTATCAAAATAAATTTTATCTTCTCTAAAAAAATTATAATTAAATTTCATAAGTAATTTTCTACAAATTAATTTAATTTTTAATTTATTAATACTAATTAATTAAGGGTCATTTTACCATACCCCCTCTTTTTTATTGTGGGTACGGTACCCACCTAAATCTGAACTATTAATTTTATACTGTTATGATCTTGACCATTCATTTAATTTTAATAGACACTGGTTACCAGTTTAAAAGGTAATATATATAAACCAAAAAAGCAAGAAAGAAAATAAAATAACATATCAAATTTCTCTACGCTTTTCTCATGTTTACGCTTTGTCTGATCTTCTGCTAGGTTTCTGGCTGTAATCGGTTCGGTTCGGTCGGCTTTTTTTATCCGACCAACCGAAACCAAAATTTTCGGTTTTTAAAAGTCTCGACCGAAACCGACCGAAATAGTTGAAAAACCATCGGTTTCGGTTTTTGGGCCTGGAGTTTGGGTCAATTGGGCCTTCAGTTTTTTTTCCAAAAATTTTCTGTTTGGGCCTTTTAAAAAAAAAAAAAAAAAAATGCAGTATTCAGGCCTCTAGCCTCTTATTTTATGGCCCTTTTATGCTCTAATTAAGTCTTTTTTAGAAACCTATTTTTGGCCTTTGTTAGGAACCAGTTGTGGCCCAGATTTGGGCCTTATCTATTTTGACAATGGCCATCTTTGGACCTTTTTTAGCTTTCTGTTTTGGCCCTTTTGGCCCAGATTTGGGCCTTTCCTATTTTGGCCATTTTAGGGCCTTTTTACACATGCATTTTACAAACAAGAAAAAAATCACAACCTGCTTTTCATTTGAAATTTTTCATAACTTTCTTTTGCTCAACATAAATCTAGAAATACACATTATAGCAAATTCTTCAAAAAAAAAATAATAACCTATTAGAAATTCATAAATCCAAAAATACAACACATATAGCAAATTTATAAATCACAACCTATCATAAATTCATAACCTTCTTTAGAGCTTCTATTATACTCATTAAAATACACATCACATACTCATAAATCCAAAAATAACCTGTCAACATGATATAACCTGTCCACAATACATTTGCACAAGCACAACCTGTCAAAACAGATTCACAAATCCAGAAATAATCTAGAGCAAAAAATTGCTCTAGTGCTTAATGCCTCAAACTATTCTGTCACTTGTTACAAGCACCCATCAAATACAAACAAGATTAAAAAATAAATTGTACAAGTCAAAATAAAATAACTAGTGCATATTTCATTACTTCATTAATAATATGTCAATGTCCACATATTGTCCATATGTTACCTACATAATAGCATTATAGCCAAAGACTCAAAATAAATTGGCTATATGTCAATGTCAATGTCAACATATACACTGTCCATATTTAATATTTGGCCAAAGACTCAAAATAAATTGGCCATATGTCATTGCCTATTGCCTATTGCCTAATGTATCATATATTGTCTATGTATTATGTATAGGCCAGCCACTGTCAAAGCTCAAAATAAAAGCTCATCTCTATATGTAGGCCACTGTCTACTAGTGTCTAATAGCTAAAAAATGTACATATCAAAAGTGTACAACTATACATATCAAAAAGTGTACATTTCAACATCAATACCACCCATCAACTGTCAACTTCAATCGGTGTTGGTGTGGACATGCCAAGTTCCGATGTTAATGCAGCATCACTCACGAGTTCTAAAAACAAAAAATTAAAAAAACATAAAAGTCACGTGTACAATAGAACAATAAATATGCCAAGAATGCAAGACATTTAGGTTTTTTTAAATAAAGAAAGAAGTAGACATGCAGAATGTACAGTAAAACAATAAATATGCCAAGAATCCAAGACATTCAGTTTTTTTTTAATAATAATGATAGACATGCAGAATTTTTTTTAATAAATAAAGAAATAGAAAGTCATTTTTTTAATATAACAAATAATAGTCACACCTCCATTAAGCTTTTCAAATTCCTCAACATCATCCATGGTAGAACGAAGGCAGATTGGAGCCGCTGAAGGACGGAGCCAGTTTTGACCACAAATGAGGGCTTCCACCATAAGTGGAGACAATGAACTTCGGAAGGGATCAAGGACACAACCAGCCATACTAAAGGTAGATTCTGAGGCCACAGTGGATACTGGAATTGCAAGAACATGTCGTGCAACTCTTGAAAGCACACAGTATCGTGGGGAATTAACCTTCCACCAAGCCAAAATATCAAAATTATCATCAAAGACATCTTCACAACTCTCGAACAAGTATTTATCAACCTCTGATTTGGTATTTGAAGAATCAATAACCTTCAAATGCTTCTTAAATCCCATCATCCTCATTGCCTTCGCATCAACCACACTAGAATCATCGCCCTCCATTGATCCACTTGGNNNNCCCATCTCCTTATCCCAATGTGGGTCTTCTTCCCTTCCAAGGAAGATGGGTTGGGCCCTGGTTCTCTTTTGTAATATTATGATGAAATAGAATATTCGAATTTTGAAGACCCAATCCCACTTTTGGGCATTGTGTATTCAGCTTTTGTAAAAAAATATTAAAGTGTTCACTTTTATATATATATATATATATATATATTTATTTATTTATAAGGAAACCCAAATTAGAAATAAAAACTCTTTTTATTTATGAATGCCATTTTGCGATAAGAAAAATGGTGTTTTTATTAAAGACAAGTTCAGGGTCTAATTACATCATGAAAAAGTGTGAGCACTACAAAAAAGTGGACCTCTTTCGACCCTTATTTTTCGAGGGTTTATTAAAATTTGTCCAAATAAACACTAAATGTAACATGTGGGTGACTATTACTAGGCTGACTGAGAACCTTCAAACTAAGTCTACATATAACCCTTGAAATAAGTGTTGGAAAAAATGGCGGCCACTGCGTGAGTTTTCGCTCTAAAATTTGTAGATTTCCTAGTACCCCTTGAAAAAAGACTGTAAAACATAAACACTCGCTGATTTATTTCTAAGCAAGACTGAAAAATTTTGTATGAAAATTTCACATTTTCGTTCTCAGAGTATTTAGGTCCTCCTTGTCTTATTCTCTTTCATTTATTTTTCCTCTTTTTCCTTTGATTGCTCTTTCTCTCCCTCGCGCTCGCTCTCAAAGTAGATCGCATTTTCTCTATGTGCGAAGATGAATCACCAAATATGAGGAATCTCTTTTAGATTAAGGGGATATGGAGGGAGAGTAGAGTAAAGTTGATTAAAAATAGACTAATTTTGAGCCAATTCTACTAATTTTATTATGGAAAGCATGCAAAGAGTTAATTCTTCTAAGTTATTATTTGCATATGAGAAGTTAAATTAACTGGTTTTGGATTTCGTTTGTAAGTTTTGAAAGAAATTCGAATCTTTGATATTAGTTTGGTCCAAGAGAGAAAAAGTGGGCTTTGTCTTTTTAATAAACGTGGGTTTGAAATTAAATTCTCATGAAAGTGGGCTGGGTTGGTGTTATTTATTATTGAAAGTAGGCCATGTTAATTGAAACGGTGAATTAGATGGAGCTTTTGTCAGCTTGAAGTTATATTTGTCCCCCCTTAAGACTGGTTTTTTTCTTTCAAAATATTTTTATTAATCTGTCTTGCAAATTCAAAGAAAGGTAAATCAAGAACAAGAAAACTAATATACTTGGACAAAGTTGAAATTTTTTTGGAGAGGAAATTAAAGTTCCATGAAAATTTTTGTGTATTTTTTCTTTATTTTCTACTTCTCCTCCCAAGAGTCTTTTTAAGGGCCTGTTTGGATTGAGAGGATATGGAGGGGAAGTAGAGTAGAGTTGATTAAAAATAATCTAATTTTGGGCAAACTTAACTCCTCCTCCCTCCTCCTCAATCCTAATGGACTATAAGATTTTCAACTAGCTTAGTAATTAAAGAGCCTTTTGAGGCACTTTATCTAAATAACTTGTTTGATTCTGGTGGTTAATTTTAAGTGCACTGTAATGTCTGCATGCCTAATATTGTTTGTACAACACCATTAATTAGTTAAGATTATGACTATTATTAATTTTTTGGGTTATGTTTACTAATTATAGTTTGGAATTCAGTCCATGTCGGTCTATTCGGTCCACTTCAGTCCATGCGGTCCACTTTGGTTCAATTCGGTCCACTTCAATCTAATTCAATCCACTTTGGTCTAATTTGGTCCATTTTAGTCCAATTTGGTGTACTTATGTTAGGGATATTTGGGTTAATGCAGATAAAAAGTGAGGTTATTGTATGATTGTAATGCAATTGTATTAGTAGGTTCGGTGTTTATATTGTATAGTGTATTGAGATTGTTGTATACAAGATAGTGAGGACAAGTGGTAGGGTGGCTATGATAGGGTGGCAAGTTAGTTAGAAGTTAGTTAGGAAATTGGGTTTAGCTATGAGTAGTACTAGTCACGGGTTTGGAAGGCAAGGCATTAGTCAATTGTATAAAGGGAAGAGTGTTGTAAAGAAGGATCAATAAAAAGATTGTTACTCAATTTACATTCTCTTTTCTCTGTTTCCTTCTCTATTATTCTCTCTTTTCCATTGGAGGACCAGCTAGCCTCGAATTCAGCTAGAGAAACCATATCCATCATCCAACTTTTAACATTTGGTATCAGAGCCAGGTTCCTGCGCTATCATGACTGAAATGTGTGCTGCTGCCATGAACATGGTGAATGAAGCTATTGCTTCTCTTCGTATCACTTCGGACCATCACAATAAGGATATCCAAGAAATCCAAAAGATTCAAGGAATTCATACTAGGACCTTGAATGAAATGAATCAAAACCTCAATGCCATTCTATAGAAATTGAATTCTCAAGATAGCAATTTACACTCACCTCAAAGAATTGTATTGATGAACCAGGGTTCTTCAGCCTTGTCATTTGCAAGATCTGTGAAATTGGGCTTTCCACGTTTTTCAGGTGATGACCCTGCTAGTGGGTCTATAAAGCCAATTAGTATTTTGGTTATTATCAAACCCCAATTACAGAGAAGTTGCTAATTGCTTCGTTTCATAAGGAATTGGAGGCTTTGATTTGGTTCCAAGAAGTTGAGGAGGTTGGTGTGTTCACTGATTGGGATTCCTTAGTGCAGGCTCTACATGTGAGGTTTGGATCAACTGCTTATGATAATCCTATGGAGGTGTTAACAAGGCTAAGGCAGTCTTCAACAATGGCAATGTACAAGGTAGAGTTTGAAGCTCTGTCTAATAGGATTTAGGGCCTGTCTCTTTTACACAAGCTTAGCTGCTTCCTAAGTGGCTTGAAGGTTGAAATTAGGCTTCTAGTAAGGATGCTTAATCCATGCACCTTGAATGAAGCATTTGGATTGGCCAAGATTCAAGAGGAATATGTGTTCAGTTGCAAGAAGAGTTCGAAATTTCAACAAGAAACGGGTAAGGGTTTTGTCTTGGGCTTACCAAGGAATAATGTAGTAATAGAATCTAAATCTAAGATACCAATTAAGAGATTAACCCCTGCTCAAATGGATGAGAGAAGGAAGAGGGGGCTTTGCTATAATTGTGATGAGAAGTGGGGGGTTAGGCACAAATGTAAGAATGCTAAACTATTTTTATTAGAGGGAATTGAATTAGCTTGTGGGGTGCAGTCTAGGGTACAGATCACTGAATTAAAGGAAGAAGTGGAGAATGGGGTTGCTACTAAGGCAGTTAGTTAGGAAGAAAAGGTAGAGATCACCTTGTATGCACACACAGGAACTCCTACACCTGGTACTATCTATGGTGAGGGGTAAGGTTAATGTAAGTGGGTTGGTAATCCTAATAGACACTAGTAGTACCCATAATTTTGTAGATGCTTCTTTGGTTTCTAGGTTGCAATTAAGGGTAGATGTTTCTAAGGTTTTGGAGGTTAAGGTAGCCAATGGTTCTATGGTTAAAACTCAGGGTTTTTGTTGTAGTGTGCCAGTGTGCATTGAGGGAGTGAAGTTTTTCATTCAATTCCATGTTTTATCATTGGGGGGTTGTGATGTAGTGTTGGGCACCCAATGGTTAAGCACTTTAGGTGAGATCCAATGGAATTTTAAACTTTTAACCATGTGTTTCTGCTATGAGGATCAGAAAGCATTGCTTCAAGGGTTAACTCCATCTTTGGGATCTTCCATTATGGACTGTAAGCAGTTTTTCAAGGTACTTGTGAAGAAGGGACTACTGTTACAGATTGCTAGTGTGAAGGCTAGTGCATTAAAGGTTAGGTTGCCTGTTGAAGTGGAATTATCGTTACAAGTGTTTGAGCATGTTTTTGAGACTCCTACAGGATTACCTCCTCTTAGGAGTCATGAGCATCCCATTGTTCTTAAAGAAGGAGCTCAACCTATGTGCCAAGGACCCTATAGGTATCCTTTCTACCAAAAGAATGAGATTGAGAAGGCTGTGAAAGAATTGTTGTCTGTTAAGTCAATTAGGAACAGCAACAGCCCCTTTGCCTCTTTTGTTTTGTTGGTAAGGAAAGCTGATGGATCATAAAGGATGTGCATTGATTATAGAGCACTTAACAACATCACTGTCAAGGATAAATTTTCGAGCTGTTGGATGAATTGAGTGGAGCTATCATTTTCTCCAAGTTAGACTTGAGGTCTGAATATTGCCAAATCTGAATGAGGAAGAAAACATAACTAAAACAGCTTTTAGAACACATGAGGGCCATCATGAGTTTTTGGTGATGTCTTTTGGTTTAACCAATGCTCCCTCAACCTTTCAATCATTGATGAACTAGGTATTTAAGCCCTTTCTTCAATAGTTTGTATTAGTGTTCTTTGATGACATATTAGTCTATAGCAAGTCCTTGGCTGATCATGTAATCCATCTAAGAAAGGTTTTGGAGATTTTAGCTATTAACAAGTTGTATGCTAAAAGGTCAAAGTGCATGTTTGCTTGTAAGGAAGTAGAATATTTAGGGCATGTTATTATTGCTGGTGGGGTTCATACTGATCCTAGGAAAGTTGTCGCAATGCAACAATGGCCTATTCCTAAGAATAATAAGTCTTTGAGGTGGTTTTTGGGGCTCACTGGGTATTATAGGAAGTTTGTCAAAAGGTATGGCCAAGTTGCAGCCCCCTTGACAGCCCTATTAAAAAAAGACTCTTTTTGTTGGTCTAATGAAGCTGAGTTGGCTTTTCATCAATTTAAGGATGCTATGGTTAAACCTCCAATGTTAGCTTTGCCAAACTTTGATCATCCATTTGTGGTGGAGTGTGATGCTTCTGGAAGAGGGATAGGTGCAGTGCTAATGTAACATGGCAAGCCAATAGCTTACCACAGTCAAGCACTTAAAGGTAAAAATTTGGCCTTGTCAACATATGAGAAAGAGTTGCTAGCCTTAGTCATTGTTGTCAAGAGGTGGAGGGCTTATTTGATGGATAGACCTTTTACTGTTAAAATTGACCAATAGAATTTGAAGTACTTGTTGGAGCAGAAAATTGGCACACCAGCCCAGCAGAAGTAGTTTGCTAAATTTCTAGGCTATGTTTTTGTTGTTGAGTACAAGAAGGGCAAAGACAATTTAGTGGCTGATGCATTGTCTAGGAAGGCTGATTTTGATGATTGTACTTCTTGTGGAGTTTCAGAAGCTCATGAGGGAGTTTTATGCATGGTTTCTTTTCCTTTTCCAGCCTGGTTGACTGATCTTAAGGCCAATTATGCTTCTGATCAGCAAGTGCAAGATATTTTCCAAGCTTTTCAGTTGGGAAAGGGAGTTCCAAAAGGGTATGCTGTGCAGAATGGGTTGTTGTTGTATAAAGGTAAGGTTTATCTTGGGTCATGTGATGCTTTGAAGGTTGCTATTTTGCAGCAAGTCCATGACAGTCCTTTAGGAGGGCATTCAGGGTTTCTCAAGACCTTACATAGGGTGCAGAAAGACTTTTATTGGCCTGGTTTAAGATCTGATGTGAAGAAGCATGTTAGGGAATGTGATATATGCCAAAGACTTAAGTATGAAACCTATCATGTTGCTAGATTGTTACAACCCCTACCTTTACCTAACAAACCTTGGCTGGATGTGAGCATGGACTTTGTTGAAGGCCTTCCTAAGTCTCAATCCAAAGATGTGGTTCTAGTAGTAGTGGACAAGCTTACCAAGTTTGTTTATTTTATTCCCTTGTCTCACCCTTATATAGCTACCAAGGTGGCTAACCTCTATTTGCAACATGTGTTTAAATTGCAAGTATGCCAGCTACAATTGTAAGTGATATGGATCTTGTTTTCACCTCTCATTTTTGGCAAGAGTTGATGAGGTTGCAAGGGGTGCAACTTGCTTTGTCCTCAACTTATCACCCTCAATCAGATGGATAAACTGAGGTAGTTAGCAAGAGTCTAGAACATTATTTGAGAGCATTTGCAGCTGATAGACCTCAAACTTGGGTGGAATGGCTACCATTGGTTGAATTTTGGTTCAATACCAATTTTCATACCTCTATCAAGTTGACTCCTTTTAAAGCTTTGTTTGGCTATCCTCCTCCCAAGCTATTGGATTATATTCCAGGCACCACTAAGGTTGATAGTGTGGATGTGCAATTGAGGACTAGATAGCAGTTTCTGGCCTTATTGAAGCAGAATTTGGTAGCAGCTTAAGAAAGGATGAAAGTGAATGCTGATAAGCACAGAACTAAAAGGGAATTTGCTGAAGGAGATTGGGTATACCTTAGATTAATGCCTTATAAGCAGAAATCAATGAAGCAGAAGCATTTGGGCAAGTTGTCACCTAGATATTATGGACCTTTTCAGATTTTACATAAGGTTGGCAAGGTATCATACAGGTTGGATCTACCACCAGATTCTAGAATCCATCCTACATTCCATGTTTCCTGTCTTAAGGAGAAGTTGGGCAAGCATGTGGCTACTGTTCCTTCACTACCTTCTATGGATGCAGCTGGCAGTCTTAGTCCTGAACCAGTGGCTGTTTTGCAGACTAGAACTCATAATTTAAGGAGCAGGACTATTACTTAACTCCTAGTGCAATGGCAAGGGGAAAGTGTTGATGATGCCACCCGAGAAGACTTGTACCTACTTCAACAACAGTTCCCTCACCTTGTGGGCAAGTTGCTTTAAGTGGAGGGTACTTGTTAGGGATATTTGGGTTAGTGCAGATAACAAGTGGGGTTGTTGTATGATTGTAATGCAATTGTATTAGTAGGTTTAGTGTTGATATTGTATAGTGTATTGAGATTGTTGTATACAAGATAGTGAGGACAAGTGGAAGGGTGGTTATGACATCATGGCAAGTTAGTTAGGAGAATGGGTTTAGCTATGAGTAGTACTGGTCATGGGTTTGGAAGGCAAGGCATTAGTCAATTGTATAAAGGGAAGAGTGTTGTAAAGAAGGATCAATAAGAAGATTGTTACTCAATTTACATTCTCTTTTCACTGTTTCCTTCTATGTTATTCTCTCTTTTCCATTGAAGGACCAGCTGGCCTTGAATTCAGCTAGAGAAATTATATCCATCAATCCAACTCTTAACAATTTACTTAAGAATGGGAATAGACAAGTTTGGGTTAGGAGTACTGTTAATTATTTAAGTAATATCAATTGTAATTATATGTTAAGTTTTGATTATCATGATAATCTTCTTAATAGAATGAGAATTTGAATAATAAATTTGAAACTTAAAAATTTTAGTTATACACTTAAAGAAATTAGGAAAATCCAATGCACAATAACAATAGTTAGAAAAATATGGACTACTTTAAAAAGGAATAATATCAATTAAACACACCAAAAATTATAAAATTATATATTTGTAAAAATAGAGAAATAGAAATTATTTTTAGAAATTGTTTAATTTTTAGGGAGAAAAAATGATCTACAATAAAGCTTAGAGAATAACTTATACACTATACCATATTTCAAAATAAATTTATGTTCCCACATATTGCGTGGATATGCAAGTGCAACTGGTCCATCTTAAAGGTTGAGCATTCTCATTTAGTCATGTAAAACCCATAAAAATGCAAAATAGATAACACCATAGCTAAAAAGAGAAACAAATCCTAGCTTCATCCAGTTATTTATTTTGTATAAAATTATATACAATGCATTACATTAGTACTTTTTTAATATCACTACAAGAAATTTTGCTATTTTCAATGGTTGAAAACGTCGAAAAAAGTATTAGAAATCGTCGAAAAAAGTATTTTCGACGGTTTAAGTGACCATTGAGAACCACCACTAAAAACTATGTTGAAACTTTTTTTCTACACCCTATGTGACCGGCGAAAAATGTGATTCACCTTTATCAAACATTGAAATATTATTGAAAATTGTTGAAATATATGTTGTCTTGAGATAAATTTCAACAATTTGAAACCGTTAAAATAAGTATTTAAAAAATAAAATAAAAAATAAAAAACCTAATTTGGATGCAATCCTTCACTTGATCCAAATTTAATAACCTGATTAAAAATATAAACCTAAACACAATTGTGCAATTCCAAATTAAACTCCATTCTAATAAAAACTAAAGCACTAGCCTAATTTTTAAGTATTCAAATAGTTCCAAGTTTTCAAAATGGCTTATTAAAAGGAAAAAAAAAAAAAAAAATTAAAAACCACTATGCTCCATCAATTATCCTCAAGTAACAGATTTATGGAGAAGTGCCACTTCCCAAC